>JAQZBX010041686.1:0-22261 GCA_029593785.1 Cabassous unicinctus | reverse complement strand
CACAGCTGCTTCCCTGTATCATTCTTTTTTTTTTTTTAAGATTTATTTATTTACTTTATCCATTTTAAAAACCCCCTTCCCCGTTTTTGCTGTTTTGTGTCCATTTGCTGGGCAATTCTCTGTGTCTGTTTCCTGCCATCTCTTCTCATCCTCCTCCTCCAGTCTTCACCAGGATTCAATCCTGGAGACTTCCGATGTAGGAGAGAGGTGTTCTGCCACCAGCGCCACCTCGGTTCCTGGTTTTCAGAGCATCTCGTCTTGTCTCTCCCCTGTGTCTCTCTCCCGTTAAGTCATCATCTTGCTGCCTGGCTCCCGGGGCCTGGAGGCTCACCGGCACACAGAACCTTGCAGCCCATGCGCCTTCTGTATATACGTTTTTATTTTACCGGGAGGTCCCGGGGATCGAACCCAGGTCCCTCCACATGGCAGACGGACGCCCAACCACTTGAACTACATGCGCGCCCCCCTCCCTGTATCATTCTTTTAATGAACTGTTGGATTCGATTTGCAAGCGTTTTGTGGAGGATTTTTGCATCTATATTCATAAGAGAAATTGGTCTGTAATTTTCTTTTCTGGTTGTATCCTTATCTTGATTTGGGATTAGGGTGATGTTGGCCTCATAGAATAAATTAGGTTGCGTTCCATCCTCTTTAATTTTTTGGAAGAGTTTGAGCAAGACTGGTATTAATTCTCTTTGAAATGCTTGGTGGAATTCACCTGTGAAGCCATCTGGTCTTGGGATTTTCTTTTTTGGGAGTTTTTTTGATGACTGATTCAATCTCTTTACTTGTAATTCGTCTGTTGAGGTGTTCTATTTTGTCTAGATGCAGTGTAGGTTTTTCATGGGGTTTCTAGGAATTTGTCCATTTCATCTAGGTTGTCTAATTTGTTGACAATTGTTCATAGTATCCTCTTATGATCCTTTTTACTTTTTCTACTGGACTAAGGAAAACATTCAAAAATTTACTCAGGTGATGACTGCACAACTCTGTGATGAAACAGAGCCAATAAGTGAACACTTTTGATGAATTGTACAAGGCATGGTACTGTATAACACAGTGAACAGTGTGGTGGATGATGGACTGTGGTTAACTGTACAAATATGAGAGCATTCTCTCATAAACTATAACAATTGTACAATCCTAATACATGGTGTTAATAATACAGGGTATATGGAAAAACACACCAAAGGTAAGCTATGGACCATAGTTATCAGCAATATTTTGATGATGTTCTTTCATAATCCATAAAAAATGTTCCACAATAATACAAGGTGTTGCTGGAGGGATGATGTATGGAAATTCTGCGTGTTATGCCTGATTGTTTTGTAAGCTCACAACTTCTATAATAAAAATACATAGCAACATGCAGAAAAAAAAATTGTACCACATACTGAGGGCAAGATTCGGATGAAGAAGAGCTGAGAAAACCTATCAGTTAAACACAAGCTATTCTAAAAGTCTAGAATAAGTTGGACTAAGCATCAAAGAAGAGCCTTAACACAAAGCCAGTCAACAACAAAACCCTAGACAAGAGGGAGAAACTGACCTTCAGAGTGAACTCATCAAGATAATCAGATGCTTACACATCAGTAAAAAACACAAGGCACACTAAGAAACAGGAAGAAATGGCTCAGTCAAGGGAACAAATTAAAACTTTAGAGGAAATACAGAATTTGGAACAACTAATCAAAGAAGTTCAAACAAATCTAAATCTATTCAAGGAGTTGAAGGAAAATATACATAAAGAAATAAAGGATATTAAGAAGACAATGCATGAGCATAAAGAATTTGAAAGTATAAAAAGAAACATAACAGAAATTACGGGGATGAAAGTGTTCTCTCATAAACTATAAAAAAATGTAATATTAAAATACACTAGAGACATACAACAGCAGATTTGAACAGGTAGAAGAAAGAATCAGTGAACTAGAAGGTAGGACAAACTAAATCATACATTCAGATGAAAAAACAGAGAAAATAATAGAAAAAAATTGAGCACTGTTTCAGGGATTTGATTGGCAGCATGAAATGCACAAATATACATGCCATGGATGTCCTAGAAGAAAAGGGAAAGGGGGCAGAAAGAATATTTGAGGAAAAATGGTAGAAAATTTCTCAATGCTTATGAAAGACATAAATATACATGTCCAAGAAGCACAACACAACCTACTCCAAACAGAATAAATCCTAATAGACCTACTCTAGACACATACTAATGAGAATGTGAAATGTCATAGATAAAGAGAGAATTCTGAAAGCAGCAAGAGAAAAGCAATTCATCACATACAAGGGACCCTCAATAAGACTAAGTGCTGATTTCTCATCAGAAACCACGGAAGCAAGAAGGCAGTGGTATGAAATACGTAAGGTTCTGAACAAGAAAAAGTGCCAGCCAAAAATGTTTACCTGGCAAAACTGTCCTTCAAAAATGAGGGAGATTTCAAAATATTCACAGATAAACAGAACCTGAGAGAGTTCATCCACATGAGACCTGCCCTACAAGAATTACTAAAGGGCCTTCTGCTGGTTGAAAGGAAAAGACAGGAGAGAGTAGCTTGGAGTAGTTTGAAGAAATGAAGGTTATCAGTAAGGGTAACTAGAAGGATAAATGCAAAACCCAACAGCACTGTATCCTTAATATACAATTCTACTCTTTAATTCCTATAAGAGTCAGTATACAATTGAACAAGAAAAGGGCATGTTTCCTGATAATGGACATGCAAAATATAAAGTGTAAAGTGGGACAAAAACAACATAAAGAGGGGAAACAGAGGGATATGGCAGCAGAGAATATGTATGCTATTGAAACTAGGTTGGTATATTTTCTAATTAGTAGATTATAGTTCTAACTTGTGTAATATAAACCCCAGGGTAACCACAAAGAAAGTATTTTAAAAATATACAAAAACAGAAATGAGAAAGGGATCTGTCAGATACATCACAAAAGATCATCTGTACAGAAAAGGAGCTTGTTATAAAGGAAAAGTGAGACAAAAAAAGATATGACATATAAAAACCAAAAGATAAAATAGCTGAACTAAGTACTGCCTTTACAGTAATAACACTGAACATTAATGGATTAAACTCCCCAATTAAAGGACACAAATTGGCAGAATGGATAAAAAAAAAAACATGGTCCAACATATATGTTGTTTACAAGAGACTCACCTTAGACCCAAAGACACAAATAGATTGAAAGTGAAAGGTGGGAAAAAGATGTTCCATGCAAATAGTAACCAAAAAAGAGCTGGTGTAGCTATACTAATATCAGACAAACTCAAAATGGTCAAGGTTGGCTAAGATTTGATAGGTTTATAAGATTTTTAAGTGTTTACTGATGACAGTATCTTCATGCAAAACTAGAATTTGCCTTTCTCTCTGTTAAAAATGACAGTTTTATTGTTTTATTGATCTGCTGTTAGTAAGAGGTTGTAAAAGTTTTTAACCATCTGAGTAATCTACATAGATGGCAAAGATTCTGTAGCTTATTAGAGTAATCTATGTTTTATATTGGCCTTATCAATCTTTATTGTTTTAGAAAACAATTCTTTCACTTTTAAGAGAACTAAATTTTTTTTTACGATCATGTTAACTCCTATTTACTTTTTTTTTTCTTCTTTATTGCTATTTACTTAAAATCTTTTATTAACACCTTGGTTAAATAGGGAACCAAATATCGTTTCCCGGCGAGTCATTATCCTATTTCACAAATGTTCAAACCTGACAACTTTTTTGACCATTTTGCTTTCCCAAAATCAAATCCTAAATGAAGTCTCGTTAAATTCAAACTGTCTTTGGGATTTTCCAGAAGGCCCCACAAGATTTATCCTTCATCTGAGGGTGATATGAGAGTCAGAAAACTTTTTCTGTGAAGATCCAAAGAGTAAAAATATTTGACTTCGGGAAGAGGATGTGGCTCAAGTGATTGTGCTCCTGCCTACCACATGGGAGGTCCCTGGTTCGGTTCCCAGTGCCTCCTAAAGAAGACAGCAAGCTGGCACGATGGGTAGGTGTGACAGGCAGGCGTGGCAGGCTAATGCAACAAGATGATGCAACAAGAGACACGAGTGGAAAAGCATAATAAGAGACACAACAAAGCTGGGAATGGAGGTGGCTCAAGCGATTAGGCACCTCCCTCCCACATCGGAGGTCCCAGGTTCAGTTCCTGGTGCTTCCTAAAGAAACAAGGAAGACAAACAGACACAGCGAGTGCAAACAACGAGGGGGTGGGCTACAAAGTCTCTGTTGTAACTAATCAATCCTGTCACTGTAGCATGAAAACAGCCATAGACAACATATAAATGAATGGGAAAGGCTGTGTTCCAATAAAACCTTATTTTCAAAACAAGACTTTAGGCCATACTTGGTCTTGGGTAATTGCTATAAACTCATTTACCAAAAGTCCTTACCATAGTGTTATACCCTCTTTTCATCTTAACAGGCTTCTTTGTTAGCAAGCCAATTGACAACAAAAAACTGAATTATGAGACAATGGAAACTGAGACCTCCTTTAAGAAATTAACAGGATTAAAACACAGTTGAAAATTTGGCTACTTTTACAGTGTCTATCTCTTATTAGTTGATAAAGCATCACAAGAACTACAAATTTGCGCCAGGTACTATGCTAAACCCTTATTTCTAATCCTCACAATAATGTTGCAAAATTGACATCATTACAGCCATTTTTAAATTTAACAAATCAATTTTATTGATACATTTAAATAAAACATACAATTCGTCTAAAGTGTATACTCAATGGTATTTGGTATAATCACATGGTACAGCCATTTTTTAAAACTGGAAACAAAGATTCCATAACTTTCCCAAGTTCATATAGCTGCTGTACTTGCAATTGTACCACACTACCTTAGCAGTTTTTAACTAACCCTATTTACCAGTAGCTACTTTGGATATATTGACTAACACATCACAGAAGACAGCCAGTTAGGCACTCTTGCAGCCATTCTATCATCCATTTACAGATACATTTCCAAATATGCTCTTCTTCCTTACCTATCAATCTGAATTTTCCTCAGTGTCTCTGTAGTCAATATAGTCTGCCTTGTAGGTTTTTTGAAGATATGATCCTGCATATTGTTAAACTCCACTGCAAATTGGCCTCCTTGTCTGATTTCTGGCAACTTGGGTGCTTCTATAGGGAAGAATGGAGTAGGAATTTTCGAGGTTCTTGAGCCCACTTGAAATTTATCTAGGCTTTTTCCTTCTAAATTCACTTCTTTGCTCTTCTTCTAAAAATAATAGATATGATATTTTGTGTAAGAAATATTTTAAAAGAGTAAAGAGAAAATAGCTTAAGAAATGGGGCCTCTGCCTACGTTTTTCAACCTCATCTTCTCCCACTTACACTCTATATTCCAAATGTGCCCTTTTCTTCAGCCATACCAAACCACATGACCTGCTGTTTTGCCTTTCCCTGCCTTCACACATTTCCTCTGTCATTCCACAACTTATCACCTGGTAAACTCTCTTTAAGACTTTGATCAAAGGTATACTTCTTTGTGAAATAGCTCTATTAACAAGTATTTACCATATTCTAATTATTTGTATAAATACTTCCATTAAATTGTGAATTCTGTGAGGGCAGGGACAGTATCTTAGAGGTCTTGGTTCACCTCAGATTCTTTTTGGATATTAAATGTGGCTCTCTCTTATTCCCATTTTGGAATAATTCCTTTGATCTTTGATTTGTGGCTAAAAGCTTGAGCTATTGAGAAGCCATATACAGTAGTTATGCATGTGGACTGTGAAGCTGGACTTCCTGGTTTGAATCCTGGCTCTCTTACTAATCATATTAACCATAGGCAACTTATTTAAAATCTCTGTGCCTCAGTTTTCCCATCTATAAAATGAGGGCAATAACAGTACCTACCATCATAGTTATTGTTAGGATTAAATGAGTTAATATACCTTAAGCATTTAGAATATGACACAGTCAGAACTAAATACTTATTTGTTGTGATTACTTAAATTCTGGTTTTGAGTGGTCTGAGCTATGTACCCCAGAAAAACATGTTCTTAAACTTAATTCTTTCCTGTGTGAACCCACTGTAAGTAGGACATTTTGATGAGGTTACATCAGTTGTGGCACTAATCAGGACAGGTCTTAATCCTATTACTGGAGTCCTTTATAAGCAGGATGAAATTTAGACAGATAGAAAGCCACAGAAGGAGCCACCAGAAGCAGAAGCTGAACATCAATGGAACCCAGAAGAGAAGGGAGAGTCCATGAGAGGCTGCCATGTGCATTGCCATGTGACAGATGAGCCCAGGACCAAGGATCACTGGCAACCAGCCCCAGATTACCAGTCTTTGGGAAGATAGCGTCGCCTTGATGCTGCCTCGATATGGACTTCTATTAGCCTCAAAACAGTGAGCTAATAAATTCCTGTTGTTGCAACAAACCCATTGTATGGCATTTGCTTAAGCAGCTAAGGAAACTAAAGCAGGGCCTATGCACAAAAGAAAAGTTTACCTGAATATAGATACATAAAGCTGAAGAGGTCTTCTTAGTAAAACTTACCGAAGCCCAGAAGTGTTAAAAACAAAAGTACAGCAGAAACTATCCCTGAAAGGTTAATAAACCCAAATCAAGAATATTTTCTTTATATCAATAGTAAGCAAAGGTTCACATCTGAAGAAAACATTTATAGGCAAGTACAAAAGTATGCATTAAATAATAATAATAATAAAATTTTAAAATACTCATTTATATTAAGACTAATGGACTACAAAGTAAATAGAAGTCACAGGATTTCAACAACTAAATCGAAACTTACCTGGACAGAAGGAAGACGTTATGAAATCTAGGTTTTGTCTAGAGAGGGAAGGGGGAATGTAAGGCCTAAGAGACATTTTTCTGATTTCCCTACTCTTATACCTCTACTTTTACGTGGACATGTAGAAAAGGAAGCCAATGTGTCACACAACCTATTTTATTAATTACTAAAAATAAATATGAATTTTTAGAAGAAAACTTAAAGAAGCTAGCTAAATATTCTAATCCACCCACTAAAAAATTATTTTATATGCATATATTATGTATAAGGTAAGCTATTAGACCCTATGGGAATTCAAAGAAAAACTGCAAGAAGAGAGCTATTTCCAAACTTTGATCAAAGCACTCCCACTTCTGGTAGAACCTGGTATTTAGTATAGTTTTCATCATTCTACTCAATGACCCTAATAAATGAAAATCTAACTGGAAATGTCCTTAGTTGCAAAAATGACTATAAAAGGAGGTTATAAGGCTAAACAACGCAAAGCATTTGGGGAAAGAAAATATCCATATACATACAAAGATTTTAAAATGTCTTTGCATTTGTATACATCTTCACTGATTTCTTTTAGCATTGTTTTATAGTTTTTGGCATATAGGTCCTGTACTTCTTTGGGTAAATGGATACCAAGGTTTTTGAGCCTTTTTGTTGCTATTGTAAATGGAATTTTTTCCCTGATTTCCTCCTCAGATTGTTCAATACTAGTATACTAAAACATTACTGATTGGGGTAATCAATCAAAACAGGAAACAACTGGGACCCCTCCCCAAAATTAACAAGTAGGAGGAATTAACAAGTGGTTTAAAAAGCCAGCGCAGAAGCTAAATCAACCCTTTTTGCCCTTTTTCCCCTCTCTCTGCCTGGACTAGCCCACAAGTATATCTGGGACCCAGAGTCTGTTATTTTCTTTCTCTTCTCCTATTTTCTTAATAAACTACTGTCCTAACTAAACTGGCATGTTCTTAAATTCTTTTTTGTAACATAGCCAAGATCTTAAGAGAAAATCCGGCAACAGTTCTTTATCATTTTCCAATTCTTGTTCTATGGACTACTGTCGATTTTGAGAGTCCATCATTGATACGATCCTATTAAATTCCTCTTTTGCTTACATTACCATAGTTCTATTTCTCTAAGTTCTAATGAAAATTCCTGCCTGAAATAGTCTATCCTAACTTCTATAAAATAAGTTAACACATTAGAAAAAGTCAATGTGTCAACATTTTCCCCATAAATAAAATACTGATTTTAGCAAAAATACCAACAACAAAAAAAAAATACTGATTTTTGTGTTGATCTTGTATCCTGCCCCTTTGCTGAACTCATTTGTATTAGTCAACCAAAGGGGTGCTGATGCAAAATACCAGAAACTGGCTGGTTTTTATAAAGGGTATTTATTTGGGGTAGAAGCCCACACTTACCAGGCCATAAAGCATAAGTTATTTCCCTCACCAAAGTCTATGGCCACGTGTTGGAGCAAGACAGCTGCTGACATCTGCCAGGGTTTAGGCTTGTTGGGTTCCTCTCTTCCTAGGGCTCCATTTCTCTCCCGGCTCAGCTCCTCTGTTTCCTCCACAAGGTCAGCTGTAGACTATGAGGCTCCCTAGGCTTTGCCTCTCTCTACAAGGCCAGCTGTAGATTTTCAGGTGAATGGCTCATCTCTATCCCAGGGCCTACTCTCCTTCCTCACAACCAAGCTCCTCTGTCTGCTCACCTCCCCAGGCTCCAGCATCAAAACTCCAACATCAGAACTCCAACTCAAAACTCCAACTCTGTCCTTTGCCATGTCTTTTATCTTTGAGACCCCACCCACCAAGGGGCAAGGCTCAACGCCCTACTGACATGGCCGAGTCAATGTCCTAATCATAACAATCATGTCAAGATGAACAGACCAGTTTACAAGCATAATCCAATATCTATTTTTGGTATTCATAACTATATCAAACTGCCAAACTGCTACATCATTTATTAGCTCAAGTAACTTTGTTGTGGATTCTTCAGAATTTTCTAAATATAGGATCATGTGATCCACAAATAGTGAGAGTTTCACTTCCTCTTTTCCTATTTGGATGCTTTTATTATTATTATTTTTTTTTCTGGTCTAATTGCTCTAGCTAGAACTTCTAGTACAATGTTGAATAACAATGGTGACAGTGGACATCCTTGCCTTGTTCCCAATCTTAGAAGGAAAGCTTTCAAACTTTCCCCATTGAGTATGATGTTAGTTGTGGGTTTTTCATATATGCCTTTTTATCATATTGAGGAATTTTCTTTCTATTCCTATATTTTGAAGTGTTTTTATCAAGAAAGGATGCTGGATTTTGTCAAATGCCTAGTCTGTGTGGATTGAGATGATCATGTGGGTTTTTTTCCTTCAATTTGTTAATGTGGTGTATTATGTTGATTTTCTTATGTTGAACCAGCCTTGCATGCGGGGAATAAATCCTACTTGGTCATCATGTATAAGTACTTTTTTTTTTCTATCTGGTTGTGTCATCATCTTTTTGGTGCGTTGCTTCGCCGGGCATGAGCCTGCACCTCACTGCACAGTGCAGATCTGGGATGCCTTTTTTCTGTTCTTTTCTTTTCTTTTCTTTTTTAAATCAGGAGGTCCCAGGGGATCAAACCTGGGTCCTCCATATGGTAAACGGGAGCTCAATTGCTTGAGCCACAGCCATTTCCCTGTATAAGTCTTTTGATATGCTTTTGGATTTGATTTGCCAGTATTTTGTTGAGAATTTTTGCATCTATGTTCATTAGAGAGATTGGTCTGTAATTTTCTTTTCTTGTAGTGTCTTTATCTGGCTTTGGTATTAGGGTGATGTTGGGTTCATAAAATGTGTTGGGTAATTTTCCCTCCTCTTCAATTTTTTTGGAAGATTTTAAACAGAATTGGTGTTAATTCTTTTTGAAATGCTTGGTAGAATTCACTTGTGAAGCTATCTGGTCCTGGACTTTTCTTTGCTTGGAGATTTTTGATGACTAATTCAATCTCTTTAAATATGATTGGTTTGTTAAATTCTTGTATTTCTTGCACAGTCAGTGTAGGTTGTGCATTTCTAAGAATTTGTCCATTCATCTACGTAGTCTAGTTTGTTGAGATACATTCTCATAAAATCCTCTTATGATCCTTTTTAGTGGCAGGAGGCTGTGTGTTACCACTGCTCTTTAATTCTTGGCTCAACCTGGATTGTAAGGCTTGTCCTGTTGGATGCTCAAAACTAGGTACTGGACCCAGTAATTGGTTGTAGAGTCACTTCCTAGGGCCTTGGGGAGGGAGGCTGTAGAGGCCAGAAAGAGCCTCTCCTACTTATTTTTAATTTTCTTGCGTGCACTTCCTTGGTCTGCCAACAGAAGGCATTCTTTGGCAGCTCTCAGTTCAATGCCTAGTCGGAGTGTATTTGTTGCAACACAGACCGGATCAATGTGATAGGGCTTCCTCTCTGGAGGCTAGGAATCTTGTAATTCAAACTTTCTCTGAGACAGTTCTCCAGCCTTCTCTGGCAGCCCCCTCCCTTTTCCACTCCCCTCTGAGTCCTCAACAATCAGTCCTTTTTAGTAGAGGAGGAGATTGGGAGGGTTGTATATCTTAGGCTCCTTACCGACTACCAAGGCAAACAATGGTGCAGCCTGGAAAGGCTCCTGGGACACAGCAGAACAAATTTGTGAGTCAAAAGCTGAGTCAGCCTTAAACTGTGTCTCTCTCTCTCCCCTTTCCTGGGACATCCTCAAAAATTAGTCCCAGTTAGAAGAGAGGGAGATTGCGAAGGTTGGATTTCTCCAGTCCTTCACCGGCTCCCAGGGCAAACTACTGTGTGGTCCCACCTGGCCTGGAAGGGCTCCTGGGACACAGCAGACCAAATGTGTGGGTCAGAAGCTGGGTCAGCCTTAGGCTGTGTCCCTCTCTCTCCCCTTTCCTGGGATGGTAGATCCCTGGAGCCCCCTTTGTCTGTAGTTGCAAGCCAAGAGGCCTGAGAATTCTAATGTGTCTTTAGTCTGGGGGGTGGTGCCAGCAGCAGCAGCCGCTGGTTTCAACTCACAGTTCTGTTGTTGTGATTTCCCTCCTCTGTCACTCTCTCCTCTGGGTGGTGTCCAGTCTTCGCCTGCTATTCTAAACCCTAGGAGAACCTTTTCAGGGCTGTTTCAGCCTATCCTTTAGCTATTTTTCTGGAGGAGAAGAGAGTCTTGTGTCTTTCTAGTCCACCATCTTCCCAGACGTGTCCCTGAATTATGATCCTTTTTATTTCTGTGTGGGTCAGTCGTAACTTCCCCCCTTTCATTTCTGGTTGTATTTATTTGCATCTTCTCTCTCTTTTTCTTTGTTAGTCTAGATAGGGATTTTTCAATTTTATTGATTTTCTCAAAGAACCAGCTTTTGTTTTTTTTTTATTTTCTCTAATGTTCTCAATTTCATTTATTTCTGCTCTAATCTTATTTCTTTCCTTCTGCTTGCTGTTCTTTTTCTAGTTTTTCTAGTTGTTCAATCTTTGAGTTATTTCTTCTTTTTTATAATAGGTATTTAGGGCTATAAAATTCCCTCTCAAGACTGCCTTCACTGCATCCCATAAATTTTGATACGTTGTGTTCTCTTTTTCATTTGTCTCAATATATTTACTGATTTCACTTGCAATTTCTTCTTTGACCCACCGATTATTTAGGAGTGTGTTGTTCAGCCCCCACACATTTGCAAATTTACTTTTTTCCTGCCTATTATTGATTTCCAGTTTCATTCCATCATGATCTGAGAAGGTGCTTTGTATAATTTCAATCTTTTTATATTTATTGAGTGCTACATTTTGCTCTAACATGTTGTCTATTCTGGAGAAAGATCCATAGGCACTAGAGAAGAATGTAAAACCGACTGAGTTTGGATGCAGCCTTCTGTATATGTCTGTTAGGTCTAACTCGTTTATCATATTATTCAAGTTCTCTGTTTCCTTTTGATCTTCTGTCTAGTTGTTCTATCTAATGATGTGAATGGTGTGTTGAAGTTTCCAATGATTATCATAGAGATGTCTATTTCTCCCTTCAGTTTTGCCAGAGATTGTTTCATGCATTTTGGGGCACCCTGGTTAGATGCATAGATATTTATGACTGCTATATCTTCTTGTCCCTTTTTAAATATATGATGGCCTTCTGTATCTCTTATAACTTTTTTGCATTTGAAGTCTGTTTTGTCCAATATTAGTATAGCTACCCCTGCTCTATTTTGGTTACTGTAGGCATGGAGTATCTTTTTCCAACCTTTTACTTTCAGCTGGTTTGTATTCCCGGGTCTAAGGTGAGCCTCTATTAAGCAGCATATGGACGGCTCATGTTTTTTTATCCATTCTGTCAGCCTATATCTTTTGATTGGGGAATTTAATTCATTCACATTCAAGAATATTTCCATAAGTGCATTATTCACTTCCCTCATTTTATTCTTTGGTTTTCACATGTCATATTTTCTTCTCTTTTTACTCTTTTAGTTATCCTTTCTGTTATTCTTTTTAAAAAGATTTTACTTAGTTATCTCTCCCCAGCCCCCCACTGTTTGCACTTGCTGTGTCTGTTCATCGTTTCTTTAAAAGGCACCAGGAATCGAACCACGGACCTCCCATGTGGTAGGTGGAGCCCAATCGCTTGAGCCTCATCCGCTCCCCTATTCTTTATTCTATACTATCCTCCAAGCCTCTCTTTCCTGTCTTTTTCTTTCAGGCTCCAAGGCTCCTTTTAATATTTTCTGTGAAGGTGTGTTGTTTTTTATGAACTCTCTTAGTTTCTGTTTGCTTACCTTCATATTTGAAGGACATTTTGCTGGATAAAGAATTCTCGACTGGCAGTTCTTCTCTTTCAGTATCCTAACTGCATCATACCACTGTCTTCTCGCCTCCATGGTTTCTGATGAGAAATCCACACTAAGTCTTACTGGGCGCCCCTTGTTTGTGATGGTTTTCTTCTCCCTTGCTACTCTCATAATTTTCTCTTTATCTTTGACATTTGACATTCTGGGTACTAGTTGTCTTGGAGTAGGTTTATTCACATTTAACCAGGTGGATGCCCTTCTCTTAGGAGGTACCAGGAATTGAACCAGGGACCTTGTATATGCAAGGTAGGAATTCCTCCACTGAGCTACATGGGCTCCATTTTATTCACATTTAATACGATTGGGGTACACTGCGCTTCTTGGACATGTAAGTTCATTTCATTCATGAGAATTGGGAAATTTTCATCTATTATTTCCTCAAATACTCTTTCTGCCCCTTTTCCCTTCTCTTCTCCTTCTGGAACTCCCATGACATGTACATTTTTGCATTTTGTGTTATCATTCAACTCCCTGAGCCCCTTCTCAATTTTTTCCATTCTTTTCTCTCTTTTATTTCAGCTGTTCTGTCTTCTGTATCACCTATTTTTTCTTATATCATTTCGAGTCTGCTGTTTTATGCCTCTGAAGTGTTTTTATTTCACTTATCATGTCTTTCATTCCCATGAGTTTGTTACTTTTCTATTCAGGTTTTCAAAATCTTCTTTGTGCTCACTCAGTGTCTTCTTGATGTTCTTTCTCGTTAGCCAGATTGTCTTTCAACTAATTAATTTGATTTTGGAAATTTGTGTGAATCTTTTTGATTAGTTATCTCAAATCCTGTGTCTCATCTGGGGCTTTGATATATTCCTTTGTTTGGGCCATTTCTTCCATGTTCTTAGTATGGGTCATAATTTTTTGCTGATGTCTAGGTATCTGATTAGAATGGTAAGTTTATTCGGATGCTCAATTTTTCTCTCTTTTGTTGGGATTTAGTGGTGGGTGGCTGTATGTTCCTGCTGTTCTTTGATTCTTGGTTCAACCTGTTCTTGGTCTTTAGGATTGTCCCTGTTAGTTGCTCAAATCTGGGCCCCAGACCCAGTAATGGGTGGCAGAGCTCGTTCCAAGGGCCTTGGGGAGAGAGCCTATAAGGCCAGAAAAAGCTTCCTTTGTGTACTTTTAATTTCTTCACATGCACTTCCTTGGTTGGCCAACAGATGGTACTCTTTGACAGCCCTCTCAGTTTCAAAGCCTGGTTGGAGTGCGTTCACTGAGGGATCAACGTGATAGAGGATCCTGCCTAGAGGCTAACAGCCTTGTAATTCAAACTTTCTCAGGGGACAGTTCTCCAACTTTTGCTGGCAGCCCCTTCCCTTTTATCAGGTAGGAAATAATTCCACTCCCTCCATGTCCTCAAAAACCAGACCCAGTCAGTCGAGAGGGAGATTGAGAGGGTCAGATCTCTTTAGTCCCTTACTGGCTTCCAAGTCAAACAATGGCATGGCCCCACCTGGCCTGAAAGGGCTCATGGGACACAGCAGACCAAATCTGTGGGTCAAAAGCTGAGTCACTCTTAGGCTATTTCCCTCTTTCTCTTCTTTTGGGGAGGTGGGTCCCTGGAGCCTGCTTTGTCTGAAAACACTGGCCCCAAGGCCTGAGAATTCAAAATTGTCTATAGGAAAAGCAGATGTGGCTCAAGTGATTGAGCTCCTGCCTACCACATGGGAGGTCCATGGTTTGGTTCCCAGTGCCTCCTAAAGAAGACAGCAAGCTGGTGCAATGGGCAGGCGCAGCAAGCTGAGACAACAAGATGCTGTAGCAAGAGACACAAAGAGAAAAACATAATGAGAGACACAATGAAGCAGGGAGCAGAGGTTTCTGGTGCTTCCTAAAGAGGACGAGCAAGACAGCGAGCTGATGCAACAAGATGATGCAACAAGAGACACAAGAAGAAAAACAATGAAAGACATAACAAAGCAGGGAACGGAGGTGGCTCAAATGATTAGGTGCCTCCCTGCCACATTGGAGGTCCCAGGTTCAGTTCCCAGTGCCTCCTAAAGAAACAAGGAAGACGAACAGACACAGCAAGTGCAAACAATGAGGAGGTGGGGATAAATAAATAAACAAAATAAATCTTAGAAAAAAAAATTGTCTATAGGGTGGGGGAGGATGCCAGCAGTTGAAACTGAAGGTTTTAACTCACTGTTTTGCCATCATGATTCTTTTCCTTTACCCCTCTCTTTTCTAGGTGGTTTCCAGTCTTTCCCTGGTGTCCTAAACCTTAGAAGATTTTTTTCCAGGCCATTTCTGCCTGTCCTCTAGCTATTTTTCATTCATTAATGTCATTTTAAAAATATCCCAGAATGTGGCTTAAGCGATAGAGCTTCTGCCTACCACATGGGAGGTCCCAGGTTCGTTTCCAAGTGCCTCCTGGAGAAGGCGAGCTGGCACAGTGAACTGACTCAACAAGATGACACAACAAAAGAGACACAAAGAAGAAAGACAATGATAGACACAACAAACCAGGGAGCTGAGGTGGCTCAGGTGACTGAGCGCCTTTCTTCCACATGGGAGGTCCTGGGTTTGGTTCCCAGTGCCTCCTAAAGAGAAGATGAGCAGACACAGAGAGCACACCACAGATGGACACAGAAAGCAGAGAGCTTCTGCAAACAATGAGGGGGGGTGGGGGGGAGGGATAAATAAATAAAATAAACCTTAAAAAAAAAAATACTCCAGAACTCATAGAATGTTAGCATTGGAAGGATCATTTGGATCATGTAGTGAAAACTGTATCACATTTTTCCAAACAAGAAAACTAATCCAAGAAAGTGAAAGGAATTGTTCAAAGCACACAACTAAATTGCAAAGGTCTTCTGACTCCAAATCCCATGTTCTTCTAAAATCTTATATAAACTTTTAAACTTTATGTTTTAGTTCCCCAGTTGCTGAAACAAATATCATACAATGGGTTGGCTTAAAAAAATGAGATTTTTTGGCACACAGTTTTGAGGCTAGAAGAAATCCAAAATCAAGGCATCCACAAGGAAATGCTTTCTCCCAGAAGACTCTGGTGTTTGGGGCTAGCTGCCAATGATGCTTGGTCCTTGGTTTTTCTGTCACATGGCAATGCACATGGCAGCATCTTCTCCTTTCTCTTTCATGTCCCACTGACTTCCAGCTTCTGGCTGCTCCCAGTGGCTTCCATCTCTGTCTCACTTCTACTCTGCTTATAAAGTACTTCCGTAATTCAGATTAAACCCCAACCTGATTCAGTTGGGTAACACCTCAAGTGAAGTAATATTTGAAGAGATCTTATTTAAAATGAGTCCATGCCTACCATAATGAGGACCAAGACTAAGAACATGTCCAAACTGGGGTACACAATTCAACCTACCACACTTCAGTAAAAGTTTTAAGAACCAAGCTATATGTATAATAATAACAACAATAAAAAATAACCTGTAAGGGCAAGTAAAGGAAATTTAATTTCTTCTCACAATAAATATGGACTTCCTTTCTGTGAGACATGGAGAACAATTTACTCTCTCATTCATATAGCAATTTTCATTTACCATTGAATCAGAAATAAGAATATATGCTATACATATTATATGATTTTGTGAAGCAATAAATGTACATTTATATTTATATGTTCTTTCTCTTTTATAGCTACACCCTAAGTTATTAAAATTTACAAGTGTGGGAAGAGAGAGCTCTGTCATTTTTGACCCTGGGTCCCCCAGGGAGAGATGAGTCATTCCCCTTATAGTCTGCTGCTGACCTTGGGAAGAGAACAGAACAACTGAGATGGCCTGGAAACAAACAAGCCCTATGCCAGGAGAGAGAGGAAGCCCTGAGATACAAGCCCTATGCCAGCCAGCAGCTGAGAGGCAGGAAGCCCAGAGGGGAAGGCTGAACCCTTGCAGAGATGAGCAACCATCTTGCTTTAACATGTGGAAACTGACTTTGGTAAGAAATCAACCCTGAGTTGGACTCTTTAGATTCTGTAACTGTAAGCTTTTATGCCAATAAAAGGCAAAAAAAATTTTTTACAAGTGCTTGAGAATTTATAAGGATTTTCTTCATCAAGTTGATTTTCTTGATAACCCAATGGTACTTTTCAGAGAGGCCCATAACTTGACTACAAATGCTATGTCCAACCCAGTAATGTGGCTGGATATTAAAAAGTACAAGTTGCAGCATATTCAGCAATGACAACAAAGTTATCTTGAATTAAAGCAATGTTGAAAGAGCCAGGTCTCCGAGCATTCAGTTAACATTTACAGCTAAGAAATCCAAGATAGATGGGACAACTCAGTAATTTGTCTGATTTTTTCAATTTAGATAGATAGGTAGATAGTGTTTATAGTGATTTAATTACAGACCTTTTGAATAATGCTACTATATTAGAAGTAAAGGATAGTATGACTAACGTAATGCATCTTGAGCTAAGGCTATTTCACTCCAATTGAGAGTACGTATCTTAATTATTCTTCATCTGAGATAAAGTTGCTGTTTCCCAAGTTAAATTTAAAGGCATAGTTACTCTAAATGATGGAGAAATAAAAAGGGAAGAAAGAAGAAATTAAATAATGGTAAGTGTATATACCATGCTGGTGCTGTGACTTCTTTCATACTGAATTGGCATAATATAGTTTAGAATAGAGAGCTGGTCTGTGGCATCCTCCAGAACTGCAGAGATCCTCAGCACATCTAGAAGCGAGAGTGGCTCTATAGTTTCCTGGATGAATTCTACATCTGTATCTTGGACTATTTCTTCTTCTTGGTCTATAGCACTAGGTGGTTCTCCTGTTACTGACACCATCACCTCAGAATGCCAAATATTTGAAGGAAGATTTGAGGCTTCCAGTTGCCCTCTAAGGAAAGAATAAAGAAAAAATACGTTAGCCACGAAATGCTTAAATATGACTTAAACTCAAAAGCACAGATAGTATATAGATAAGCTCTTGTGAAGTCCACATTGTCATATAACCTATATGAAAAACAAGTAGGACTCTGCATGTGATTCTGATAAATACTTTCTAGTGATATTCTGCCCAACCAAAGGCAAGCAATTTACTGTTTAATAAAGATAGGTAGCCCATGCTATTTGGTCATGCTTTACCAAATTGAATTTGAGGCAAAATTAACTTTCTTTCCTAGCAGCGTCCTTAGATGCTAACCAAAAGTGTCTCATGATTAATGTAAAACAGAATGTGGTAGGCAGCCTCCAACACGGACCAAATGAGTCTCACCTCCTGGCAAGCATGTCCTTGTGCACTTTCCTCCACACTAATAGGACTAACCTATGTCACCTCATAGGATATTGTGGAAATGACAGTGTGAGACTTCCAAGGCTAGGTAATAAAAGACATTGCCGTTTCCACCTTATTTTCTCTTGGATCTCTCACTCTGTGGGAAGTCATGAGGATACTCAAGCCATCCTATAGAGATGTCAATGGAGGTGAGGAACTAAAGCCTCTTGTCAACAGCCAGCAACAATTGCCAACTAAGTAAATGAAGAATCTTGGAAGCAGATCCTCCAGCACTAGTCAAGTCTTCTGATGATTGCATTTCTGGCCCACTTGAACCTTATAACTGACCCCAAGCCAGAACCTAAGCTGCTAAGCTGCTCCTAAATTCCTGATCCACAGAAATTGTTTGAAATAATAAATGTTCGTATTAAGCCACTATATTTCAGAGTAATGTGTTACACAGTAGTAGATAAACAGAAATTTAAAAGAAGGCCTGATTTTTAAAAATACACAAAGTAAATTAGAATTTTACACAGTAAACCCTAAGTTAAACCATGGAGTACAGATAAAAGAACAATTATAAAATATGCTTTCTTCAGTTGTAACAAATGTACCACACCAACGCAAGGTGTCAGTAATAGGGTGGTGTGGCGGTTTGATATTATTGATGAATTCCAAAAGAAAAAATTGAAAATTTTTCTTTTTTCAAAAGAAATATTGATTATGTTTGTAAACTGGTCTGTTCCTCTGGGCGTGATACCCTTCGATTGCATTAAATTCAGAGGTTTCACTTTTTACTAGATTAAATTAAGATTAGAGCTCTTGATTCAGTAGGATGTTGAGTCCCTGCCGCCTTGGTGGGCAGGGATTCATGCAGAAAACAACACTGCAGAGGAGAGAGCTTAGTTTTTTGATGCTGGAGCCCTGGGAAGAAAGCCCAGAGGTTTGCCTGATAGTTTACAGCTGGCCTTGTGGAGAGCAGCTGAGCCTGGAGAGAGATGAGTCTCAGGAAGAGAGATGAGCCTTATGCCAGCCTACAGCTGAGATCAGAAACAGCTGGAACCATAGAGCCTTAAGAGAAAGAGGGAGGCTGAACCCTCACAGAGACCAGCAGCCATCTTGCTCCAACACATAGGAACAGACTTTGGTGAGGGAAGCAACTTACTCTTTACAGCCTTGTGACTGTAAGCTTCTACCCCATATAAATATTCTTTATAAAAGCCAACAGATTAGTCACCCCTTTGGCTGACTAATACAGGTGGTATATAGAAAGCCTATATTTTCTGCATGATTGTTCTGTAAACCCACAACTTCTCTCATTAAAAAAACACACACACAATGAGATACTGTTTCACACCCACTAGAATTGTTACTATAAAAAAAACAAAAACCGGAAAATTACAAGTGTGCCTTTGCAGAGAAATAGGAACACTATACATTGCTGATGGGAAAGTTAAATTAAAAAAAATTAAAATCTTTGAACATACTCTTCCATTCTTCTCAAGTTAGTATGGTCACCCTCCATGGTACATTTATAATTCACAAAAATGCAGTCACCTGAAAATGGGAAGGAAAAATGGATTAGTTTAAGGGAATGCTGAATGACATTATGACATTTCAGTAATTTCTATGTCCTTTCATTAAAAGAAAATTAAAGAATTATAAGTGTTGTGGTGGTTTATCTCTTCCTTTTCTTAGTAGAGTAGTCCCAGAGAGGAAAGAACCTCTGACATCATTTTGTGTAGGTCTGTTAAGTAGTAAACTTAATTACTGGTCTCTCAAAGCTGAAGGTAAAAGAAATCTTAAGCCTCTTGTTAAGGTAAATTAATGTCCAACATGGTTTTATGGTGCCTTTTATTCTGATTTTTAAATTGGTAATCTATATACAATAGATTTCATTTTCTGATTACTGTATAACCATTTCTGATTACTAGTATATTTAATTCGATCTTTCCATTTCCCTGATCTGCCAGATAACAGAATTTATTACACCTGAAGTTAGAACACCTGAGACTGCACTTAGAAAAACTGTAATTATCTTGGAAATCAGCTTAATATTGCTATAAAGATGGTACCCATCCCAGGTAAACCAAAGGATTTTAGTAATTAATCTTCTTGAAATGAGGTTTACAATAGGCACACCCTATGGTGAATTTTACTCTATACTTACTAGTAAGTGGTAAGTTTACAAGGTGTTTTCTCCACAATGTGCCCCTGAGGAAGATGGTGCAAATATGTCTCAAGCAATAAAAATCTTACATGTAAAAATTCAATCCCAGAAGAGATGCAGAATTTGAGAGAACTAATCAGTGAGATGAGCACAAATTTCCAAAATCAAATTGAGATGAAAGACAATATAGTTAAAGAGATAAATGACATCAAGAAGACATTGAGCAAACGCAAAGAAGAATTTGAAATCTTGAACAGAAAAGTAACGGAGTTCATGGGAATGAAAGACACAATAGGTGAGGTAAAAAACACATTTGAGGCATACAACAGCAGGCTTGAAATGATAGAAGAAAAAATAAGTGAAACCGAAATAGAGCAGCTGAAATTGAAGAGAGAGAAGGAGAGAGAGAAAAGAATGGAAAAAATTGAGCAGGGGCTCAGGGAGTTGAATGACAACACAAAACGCCACAACATATGTGTCATGGGAGTTCCAGAAGGAGACGAGAAGGGAAAAGGGGCGGAAAGAGTATTTGAGGAAATAATAGCTGAAAATTTCCCAACTCTCACGAAAGAAATGAACTTACATGTCCAAGAAGCACACCGTACGGAAATCAGAATAAATCCAAATAGACCTACGCCAAGACACATACTACTCAGAATGTCAAATGTAAAAGAGAAAGAGAAAATTCTCAGAGCAGCAAGAGAGAAGCAAATGATGATGTACAAAGGACGTCCAGTAAGACTTAGTGCAGATTTCTCTTCAGAAACCATGGAGGCAAGAAGACAGTGGTACGATACAATTAGGACACTGAAAGAAAAAAACTGCCAGCCGAGAATTCTTTATCCAGCAAAACTGTCCTTCAAATATGAAGGTGAGTATAAAGTATTCACAAACAAACAGAAACTAAGAGAGTTTGCAAAAAAAGAATCCACCTTTGCAGGAAATATTAAAGGAAGCCTTAGAACCTGAAAGTAAAAGACAGGAGAGAGAGTCTTGGAGAGGAGTATAGAAAAAAGAATAGCGGAAAGGATAACCAAAAGAGTAAAAAGAGAGACAAAAACAAGAGGACATATGAAAACCAAAGAATAAAATGGAGGAAGTAAATAGTGCATTTACAGTAATATCATTGAACATGAATGGATTAAACTCCCCAATCAAAAGATACAGGCTGATAGAGTGGATTAAAAAACATGAGCCATCCATATGCTGCTTACAAGAAACTCACCTTACCCAGGGATACAAACCGGCTGAAAGGGAAAGGTTGGAAAAAGATACTCCACGCGAATAGTAACCAGAAAAGAGCAGGGGTAGCTATACTAATATCAGACAAAACAGACTTTAAATGCAAAAAAGTTATAAGAGATACAGAAGGCCCTTATATATTAATAAAAGGGATGATCCACCAGGAAGATATAACAGTCATAAATATCTATGCACCTAATGAGGGTGCCCCTATGAGACAAACTCTGGCAAAACTGAAGGGAGAAATAGACATTACTACAATAATCGTTGGAGACTTCAACACCCCACTCACATCATTAGATAGAACAGCTAGACAGAAGATCAACAAGGAAACAGAGAACTTGAACAATATGATAAACGAGTTAGACCTAACAGACACATACAGAACACTGCATCCAAACTCAGTGGGTTATACATTCTTCTCAAGTGCCCATGGATCTTTCTCCAGGATAGACCACATGTTCGGTCACAATGAAGCTCTCAGTAAATATAAAAAGATTGAAATTATACAAAGCACCTTCTCAGATCATAATGGAAGGAAACAAGAAATCAATAATACACAGGAAAAAAGTAAATTTGCAAATGTGTAGAGACTGAACAACACACTCCTAA
The DNA here is from genome assembly GCA_029593785.1 of Cabassous unicinctus. Lineage (NCBI taxonomy): Eukaryota > Metazoa > Chordata > Mammalia > Cingulata > Chlamyphoridae > Cabassous > Cabassous unicinctus. The sequence goes on along the minus strand of JAQZBX010041686.1, from coordinate 403 downwards.
ATAATCGGTGGGTCAAAAAAGAAATTGCAAGTGAAATCAGTAAACAAATTGAGACAAATGAAAATGAGAACACAACGTATCAAAACTTATGGGATACAGCGAAGGCAGTCTAGAGAGGGAAATTTATAGCCCTAAATGCCTATATTAAAAAACAAGGGAGGTGGATGTGGCTCAATCGATGGGGCTCCCGTTTGCCATGTGGGAGGCCCCGGGTTCGCTTCCTGGAGCCTCCTTGTGAGGGCAGGCCGGCCCACGCGGCGCGGTGGGCTGGTGCAGCGGGACCTCGCAGCGGGGGAGAGATGGGCGGGCGCGGAGGGGACACACAGCGAATGGACACGGCGAGCACAAGCAGCAAGGGGGGGATAAATAAATAAATAAATAAATAAAAATCTTAAAAAAAAAA
>JAQZBX010041685.1:0-22262 GCA_029593785.1 Cabassous unicinctus | reverse complement strand
GGTGTTTTTTTTTTTTTAATGCTTCGAGAGAGATGTATAAAAATTGACCATGTAAAAAGGTACAACAACAACAACAAAAATGTCATGAGCAATATAAAAGAGGAAAAAAAAAATTTAATTTGTGTTTAGGGAACCAGAGCCTGATTTATTTTGGAAACTTTAATTATTATAATTCTTTGTAAATGAAAGGGTTACTTTTTTCTGAATAAAAATAATAGTGAGGTGAAGGAGCCTGTCACCTTTAGGTGAACTGTATAATTGTAGGCCAGGGACAAAGGGCCCCAGAGACTGATATTCTTATGTCATTTCTCCTTCCAAATGAGAGGAGTAGCTCACTACCATGGTGCAAATGAGCTCTCCTATTTAAGTTCCTTAGTCTCTCTGTTCTTAGCAACCTACATAATGTAAGTGTTGTCATCTTCTCTTGCACCATCTTTATATGGAATTTAAGAGCTCAGACTGTTCAGTCTCTTGATCTTTGAAATATTTTCCTATCCTTCTCTATTTTAAAGGGTCACACACAGGTCATGGACTGGCCCTTATCCTTATGCCAACAATGTGTAATTTATGTCTATGACAGTGCATCATTCCATGCTTTGAATCCAGCACTATTCCCTGTTTATGACTTCCTTCTTTCCTTTTTTTTTCCTCTTTATTTCTCTATGCTTCTCTCCTCTGCTTCAGAAAGAAAAGCCCTAAATTTGGAAGGTCTGATTTCATGCCTCTCAGCTGTTCACACTTACTAGGAAAAAGAAATTCTGAATAATTCTATTTAATACCTAAGTGCTGAAAGGTTTTCCCTGAACAATAGTTATTTGACCTTCGGATTTGGATAATCAAAGTTGGGAAGACAGCTGTGTGAGGTAAGTAACTTGGAGGATTTTACATCAATCAATCACCAGGTGTTTTAAATATCAGATTCTTAAATATAGATATTTAATATTTACTTATTGCAAAGTTGGTTTAAACCACAAAATGTTGGGGAATATTGATATTGATAAGTCTGAACATTATAATTATAGGTATTCGTGAATCTGCACTACTTTTGTCAATTTTAAATACTTTGGATTCATTTCTTCTATCAGGTGATATGCTGGATTTGATTTTGTAATGTATAAATCAGGGAAATTCTCTACAATTTTTATTTTCAGTGTAAAGGCTCACCAAATATCTCATTGTTTGAAAAGTATGTTCATTTATATGATTTAGAAATGTGCATGGTTATGTCAATTTCTGTGTACTATTCCATTTCCTTAGGTACTTCATAAAATCTCTAAAGTAGTTCAGTTAAAATATTCTCCATATCCTGCTTCAAGAATTTTTTCTAACCTCACTTTCTTAATTAAACCTTAGTCATACAGCTAGGACAGAAAATGTGAATGGCTTGCCAAGCATTCAGAAGCTTGTAAATGATGAAGACATTTACAATCAGGCTTTCTTATCACAATCCTGGCATGATGGTCACAAAACTATACACAAATGCCATGGAAAGATATGTTTCAAGGGACAGAGGAGACAGGGGAAGACAGGGAAATTTCAGTTTCTCCTGAGAGTCAGCTGAGACAGTAACAATGCTACTGTCCTGCTTTCAGGGCAAAGGAAGTTATCTTTGATGCTACAAAAATTCCTCTACCATTTTAAATATTCTCCAAATGGTTTTACTTTTGAAAATGTTATTTATTCCACAAGAAGGGTGAAATTTCATATGCAAACACTACGGGAAAAGAAACATAATAAATTATATTATATAGCGTATAAATGGCTTGAAGCAAAGGAAGCCTTTCTTCCAAGATTGCCTAGGACAGTCTCTATTTATGCCAGTTGTCCACCTATTCCATCTAGTCTAGCTTTTTAACACTTAAACAACTTCTGTGTTAGTTGGTACCCCTCTTTATGGTCACTCCTTGACACAGGGCAGAGTTTGACAAAAGAATCATATAATAAAACAAAAACAACCATCACCAAAAATTTGACTACCTGCTATTGGATATGATGTTACAGGGAATTAAAAGATATAGAAAGAAGAATGAAGTTCCAAAAGTTAAATGTTACTGCTTTACAATTTGGCCGAAGACTAACTAACATCATCATCTCTCTCTCTCTCTCTCTTCTTTTTTCTGCATCCATGATCCAGAATTTACAGATGTGACATGGGTTAAAATTGAGTTCACCTAATAAGATACTGATAAAGAGCATCAGATACTGATACTGATAATGACTCACTATGGTGCATCACTCATGCATATTCCTCATTCACAACTGAATTATTCTGTTTATTTGAAAAAATGAGAAATTAGGGTTAATTGGCATAATATGAAAGGACAAATATATTAAAGATTTGACCTTTTAATGAAATCCACAATTTACACCACAGATCAAAATGGATTCTAGATTTATTAAAATATTATATATTTTAATATTTTTGATAATTGGACTAAAATAGAATTACATACTAATCACAAATTGAATGTAATTAACTTTACAAATTGAACTTTACAAATTGAACTCAAAATACAAAAGGATAATGAAATATCTTAACTACATAAATAGTTCAAACTATTCAGTCTAAAAATCATTGTAATTGAAAATAACTATATGGAGAAAAAATAGTTACAATTAATATCTTAACCAAAAGACTGTCTTTTTAATATAAGGAGAATAAGCAGATTTTGATAAATAAATAAATAAATGGGCAAATGCCATGAACAAAAGAAATCCCCAAAGAAGTAATATAAATACAAAAATAGATATGTGTTACAATTTCTTAGTAGCCAAAGAGAGCAATATTTAAAAAGTTGTCATTTTAAAATTTTGCATATGATATGAAACTGAAATGTACCCAAATATAAAACTTTCCACAGACATGGCAATAGTTATTACATGGTCTTGGGGTACTCCAGTTGATTATATTCTCTCATTTTCCAAGTATTCTTTAATGCTGTTATAATGCTTTATAATATTTTTAATGTGGGGCATGAGTCAGTTTTGACAGAGCAAAGGAAAATGCTCTTAAAATATGGGGAATTATCACTCAAATCTCCACTTCCCTTTGTGAGGAATGCTGGGGAAATCTCACTTATTTCATTAAGTGAGTCAGTGCCAGGAATATGTCTGGTCAGGGATGGTTTGCTCATGCCCTGAAAGGGAAATTTTGGTGTCCATTTATCTCTCTTGGGCTTTGATACACCTCATGGGCCAATGCCAGTCACTGGGCTTGGTCTCTGCTAACCATTTACTGTCATCTGAATATATAACAAAATAATAAAAAGAGCCCTGTGGTAGTTTGATATTATTTATGAATTCCAAAAAAGAGATATAGATTATCTTTGTAAAAGTTTCTCTTCCTGTGGCATGATAGCTTTTGATTGTATTAAATTCAAACATTTTATGTTTACTTGATTAATCCAGGTTAGGGCTTTGATTCAACCACATCATTAGGGTGACTCAGGGTTGAGTCCCTGCCCCCTTGGTGGGCTGTATAAATGGACATTCTCACAGAAGAATATACACAGGAAAAGAGAGAGCTAAACAGACACAGTAGAAGACACAGCAGAGGAGAGAACTTAGTTTTGATGCTTGAGCCCCAGGGAAAGCTGAGCCATTTGCCTGGTAGTTTGCAGCTGAAGAGACTAGGGCCTTGAGAAGTTGAGAAAGCTCAGAAGGAAACAAGTCCCCCAGCCTACAGTTGAGATTGGAAGAAGCTGGTCCCATGGAGCCATAGAAGAAAAGAGGAACACTGAACACTCGCAGACATTGCCTGCCATCTTGCTTCAACATGTGGCAAATGACTTTGGGTGAGAAATCAACCTTGACTTGGACTCTTTAGCACCTTGTAATTGAAAGCTTTTACTTCATATAAATACACTTTATAAAAGCCAGCATATTTCTGGTACTTTGCATCAGCATCCTTTTTGTCTGGTTAATACAAGCCCCTTGAGGAATTTGATCTTATTAAACTTGTGAGGGCAATGCTGGCTAGCATTTCTCTACATATAACATGTACTGTTGCTGAATGTTTGCTTTTAATTTTCCTAATGGCTAAGCACAGTGGGAACAAAGACAGATGCAGAACACAGGCACAAAATGGGAAAACAAACTGTAAAAAAACATTGATGTAAAGTTAGTAATATTTTAAGAATGAGAAAGTTGAAAAATCTGTAAAATTTTAATGTAGGTACCATCTTTGAAGCTAAGTATAATTTTGGCTTGCAGCACATTTCAGGCTAGACCACTCATGATTCAGGTTGTGAATATCTAATGTGGCTCCTGGTTACCATATTGCACAGTTCAGATCTGTGTGATGCCAAAAGAAGTTGCTTGTCTAAAAAAGTCACCTATTCATAAATGTGATAAAATATCATTTAAATGAAATAGTTATATATGTATGATTTTACTTCATGTTTAAGCAAATAAATGTTTCTGTTGGAAGGCAATATTCTCTAGTATTATGTAAAAAGGTTTAATGTTTTCCATTCCTGCTCTTGTTTATTAAGATATTTATTAAGCTATTTTATTTATTAATCATGTTAATGAGTTGTAATTAATTAGACTTTTTCTAATACTTGAAAGAAAATAAAAACACCAATTAGCCTTAAATATTATTTGTTCCTTGATAAACCTTTTTCTGTTAATTATTGAATTGCTTCTTAGAGCAGAAAGCTTATGGTTTATTTTTTAACATTAGAAGATTATTTTCCAAACTTGCAACACCTGATTAGCATAAGTTAATCAGCCAAATTTCACAAATGTACAATTGGCTAAAGAATGGTGTAAGTTCAATAAAACCAGTAAATGTAATACTTTCATGAGCAAAATATGTATACAATGAGTGACTTTTCAAATGGGATTCCAAGTTTCAGAATCACAGCTTCATGGAGGGAGAAGAGAATAAGTTGGGGCCATATATTCCTTCCTTATCCACTATCTTACCCTAATTCAATAAGCCTGGTTCTCTTTTCATCTCTTTAATGTACATTGAACTTACTGTAGGTGTGTGCTTGAAAAGAGAGTTCTTTGTTAAAAATATTTCAATGTCAATTACCTGAAAGACATAAAATTGTTTCATCTTAAAATCTCAGAAGTGATAGTCAACAAGTCATTCTTGAATGAATGATGATGTGATGTGACAAAATAGAACCCTATTTAGGCAGTGCTTCCAGAAAATTGAAAGTTTTGAGCTTCATGAATGTAAGTGGTGCTTAAGACTCAAAGGTAAAGATTAATCTCTTAAAGAAATGCACTAACTATAATAAACCTTGGAGAGGATTATAAAAAAAAAAAATGGGGAGATTACACTGAGATATCAATTTCTCAAAGATGATTAATCAATGGCTACATCACAGTTTTAAGCAAATGAGATATTTTCTTCTTTTTGCCAGATTTTATATGTCATGTGCATCTAATTTTTATGTAACGTGCAGAGCTATGGCATGGGGCAATTATTCCATGTATGCCGACTTTGCTCTCCTTAGCTTGTTCAGCAATAGCCGCTTCCCCTGGCTCCTCTTTGCCCTCATCCTTCTAGTCTTTGTGATCTCCATCACCAGCATCACTATCATGATCATTCTCATCCAAGTGGACTACCGCCTTCACACCCTCATATATTTCCTGCTCAGCCAGCTCTCCAACATGGACATTCTGTACATTTCCACCATTGTGCCCAAGATGCTGGTCAACAAGTGGGTGGACCAAAGGGCCAGGTCACCATGCTTTTCCCCTTCTGTGCTTCTCAGAAATCAACCACTTCTTCTGTGAGGTCCCCACACTTCTGAAATTCTCCTGTAAAGATACATCGGCCTATGAAAGAGGCATGTATGTCTGCTGTATTATGATGCTTCTCATCCCTTTCTCTGTCATCTCTGCCTCTTACATGAGGATTCTCATCACTGTTTACAGGATGAGAGAAGTGGAGGGGAGATGGAAGGCAGTGGCCCCCTGTTCCTCACACATGATAGTTGTCTGCCTCTTCAATGGGGCTGCCATGTACACTTATGTGCTGCCTCAATCTTACCACAGTCCTGAGCAGGACAAGGCTGTGTCTGCCTTCTATACCATTCTCACTCCCATGGTCAATCCACTCATCTACAGTTTCAGGAACAAGGATGTCACAGGGGCCCTGCAAAAAGCTCTAGGTAGGTGTTTCTTGACAGGAAGAGTAAATGCTTTTTAAGCAATCTGCCTCTGATGCTACAGGCTTGAAAGTAAGGAGGTGATGAAATGTATAGTGTAAGAGACAGGACTTCCTCTTCGAATTTGGAATTGTATACTCTCTGCCAAGAAAATTAGCAACTTATTTACAGGGCAGGAACAGTTGGGAATTCTTTGGATTTGGAAAGTTGACTGGGATTTTCAAGGTTTGGTCAATTTGTGAAAGGTATGATGCTCCTGAACAATGGGCAACTTTGGATGGAGTGGGAATAAAATTGGGCTTTCAGTTTAACCCATTTGCTTTTGACAAATTGTACACTCTTCTGGAAAACACCCGGTGGCCTGTCACTTTATATTGGCTACACTTGATTATGCAAAGGGAATACTGATTTCAGGTATCCCTCTGATTTTTCACTACTCTTCTTAGATATGCTGCAACCTGGCCAATTCAATGAAATCTACTTGTTATATATTATTTTCATTTCATTGCCAATATTATTTCTCTGTTTAATTGATTGTTCTACAACTGATATTTTGGTCTACCATAAACACATTTAATTCAACAAAACTTGTAATGACATCATTATTTGTTGAAAACAATTTGATTTGCAGGAATTCAATTAATCTACTCAAAAGAATTTAGTCAACCTATCTTGTAGGAAAAATAGAACTGGTCAAATTATAAAAGAGGCTGCATAAAGATATATATGTATAAAGATATGTATTTTTTCATAACATTTTGATAAAAGCATCACAGCACAATGGATTTAGTGTAAAAATGTAGTTGTGAGACATTGGTAAACATGGATAATTCTATCATTGCCCCTGATCTCCTAATGATATAATTTAAGAGGAACAAATAGGACACATTCAAACCACATCATTTTATTGTATTTATATTTCTAATGTTTTAATATGCTTCATTTTGAAATATATATTTTTTATTAAAACTTTAATATTTGCAGAAAAATCATGTAGAAAATACAGAGTTCTCAATACCGCCCCCCCAATATTAATACCTTATAGTAGTGTGGTACATTTGTTACAAATAACAAAAGAATATTATTATAATGGCACCATTGACTATATTCTATTGTTTACATTAGGGTACTCTCTTTGTGTTATACAGTTCCTAAGCTGTTTCTTTTTAAAAATGTCTTTCTGGTAACATGTATATTACTTAAATTTTCCCCCTTTAAATTTTAAATATCTTCTGTGCTATTAAATACATGCACAGTGCTGTGATACTATTATGCCCATCCATTAAAAAACATTTCCATAGCCCTAAAAAAAAATTCTGTATAATTTAAGCATTGTCACCCCATTCGCAACTCCACCCTGGCTCTTGGCAACCTATATTGTAGTTTCTGACTCAACAAATTTGCTTATTATTATTTCATATCAGTGAGTTCATGAAATATTTGTACTCTTGAGTTTGACTTATTTCACTCAACATGATGTATTCAATCTTCATTCATGTTGCATGTTATCAGAACTTCAATTTTTTGGCTGAATAGTATTCCATTGTATGTGTAAATCACATTTTGCTTTTCCATTCATTGTTTGATGGACACTTGCTTAGATTCCAAGGTTTGCTTTTTGGTCATTTGTATAACGTCTTTCATTTCAAATAAAAAGTTTATTTTTAAAGAAGTTTTAGATTACAGTAAAGTTACATCAAAAGTATAAGAAATTCCTTCTTCAGCTTATTAATGTAGCTTATTACACTAATTGAGTGTGTTGAAAACCCTTGCATACCTGGGATAAAATCCATTTGATCTTAGTGTATCAATTTTTATTTGCTTTTGGGTTCTTTTTGCAAGTATTTTGTTGAGGATTTTTGCATCTATGTTCATTAGAGATATTGATCTGTAATTTTCTTTTTTCATAGTATCTTTATCTGATTTTGGTATTAGGGTGATATTGGTTTCATAGAATGAGTTTGGTAATGTTCTTTCCTGTTCAATTTTTTGGAAGAGCTTTAGCAAGTTTGGTATTAAATTGTCTTTGATTGTTAGAATTCACCTGTAAGCAGAAATGAAATCGGGATGCATATGAAAATATTGGTTTGCCTGAGAATATTATGCTGTATGCCAGACACAAAAGGACAAATATTGCATGTTCTCACTAATATGAGCTAAAAGCATTCAATAAACTCACAGAGTTAAACTCTAGAATATAGGTTACTAGGAAATAGAAGTTGGGTTGAGAATTGAAAATGATGCTTAATGTAAAAGTGTGGAAGTGAATAGACTTGAGAGTGACACGTTTTAATGAGTATAACTAACACTACTGGTTATAAATGCGATTGTAGCTGAAAGGGGTAGTATGTGGAATGTCAATTGAAAGGAAACCAGAGAATAATCTAGGGAATGTATAACAGTGATTTTGGTGGTGAATGAAGATTGTGTGATGCAAAGTGTAGGGTCCTTTCTATTTATATGAGCCATGAAGCTTGTTTCTTTTCCTAGTCTTTTCCTTTCTCCAGGACTTAGGAATCCCATGGTTTACTGTTTATGGGAATTTGAATGCTGTCTACTCCCTTTGAAAGAAACTTTTACCCATTACTGGGTGTTCTTTTGCATGAATTAATGCAGTTATTCTTTTCTTCAGGGTTCTTTGACTTAATTGTTTCTTACTCTGCTTTACCTGTCTGCAAGATGCTTCTCAGCTTTCAGGACAAATTCTGGTAGGGTCAGCCTGAGGCCAGTTTCTTAGTTCATTCTTTCAGGCTTTCACCTGATAGATTGACACTGCCATACAGGCACCCCAATATGTGTATAGGAGTTACTCTATTCCCTCTGTAATAGGGCCAGTGCAGGCTGGATCTACACTGCATTCAGCAGGAGTTGGGGGAGGAATTCACAAGGGTACCATGAGCTTTGCCTACCAGTTTTTCTTGTTGATTTTTCTTGACTCAGCTCTTCCCCAGTTACTGCAACACTTTAAATATTTTCTGTAATTTTGAGAATGATGGCTTTGACAGTTTTTGCTAGTTCTTCAAGATTCTGAGGGAGGATGGCACCCTGGAGCATCTTACACTGCAATCATCTGGAATATATTAATGAAAAGGATTGATAATCTTTTAAGGGTGAGGGGTTGATTTATTATTTTGGAAATTAATTTACATTTCTTATTTTTTTGAAAAAAATTTCTCTCATATTTTACTTTAGTTTATTCTACTTAATTGTGTTGATAATCTTTCCTTCCCCACTGTACAAAAAACCTTTTTAAGCCTTTGCCCTTGCATTTCTCTACTTTACATCCTGTAATTAGCTAGCTTTTATTTCTTCATCAAGAAGCAAATATTTTATATTATCAAAACTAAAATGTACTATCCATAAGCACACTTTCTCAATCTAAAATTATTTGAGTAGTCTGTGTGTAGACAAGTCAACTAGGAGTTAATATATATTTTAGTAAATCCATTGCTTATATACCATGGAAAAAAGGAGGAATATCTTTATCATAGAGCTCTCAAAGGCACATTATTTTACTACCCTGTACTTCCAAGGAGGAAGTAATGTAGAAGGTGACACTGGTTCTTACCCTTAAATGTAAGCACCTTGTCCTTGATAATACTTACTTTTTCTTCAGTAATACCTAGTTTATAACAAGAAGTTGGAGAGCTAATTTCTAAATTCTACCTTGTCCTAACCTCCTAGGAGTCTTCAGGCAAGTTTCTAACCCTCTTTGCATTTTAATTCTCCGTTGTAACATTGAGAATATTTAGATCAAGATTAGAATTATTGGTTTTCTTCTTTTTTAGAAATAGTGAATGTTCCTAATAAATGGATTGTGGATAATAATATAATTGTGATATTAAGAAAATTATATTCTCATTTTAGTAAAACTGATTATAGCTCTTGTTCAGCTCTTATTTTAGATAAGTTTGCTGCTTCAAGTTGAACAAAATATTTAACTTTGACTCCTGTTTTTCAATGTATAAAGTTAGCATATTCTAGCATAATTCTTACCTCAGTGGTATGTTTTGGGGAAAAAGTGCAAAAGAAATTTCAACTTTGGAAGGTGTGATATGCAATGAAGTACTATTATAGCAAGATCACCAATATAGAGAAGGGCCAGTGAAATCTGCCTCCCTAACTTACCTGTATTCCAGCAGGGATGCTGTGTCCTAACACTAACATGAGAGCAGAATTCTTTCCAGAACAAGTGAAGGTAAACTGAATATCAATGTCTTCCAATCTCAACATAACTTTCTACCACAAAACAAATAGGCTATTTACAGTATTGCTACTGGTCTGGTTAGCTATCACACATCCTCTCTGATGAAAGTAGTAGTTATTGCCTCGTGAATGTATCTTAAGGAGTTGAGATACCATGAGGTTACTTGCCATCTCCTTTTGAAACTTCAGAAATTGAAGAAAACAGACCAATCATCCTAACATGAAGAATGCTTCTTTTGGAAGGAAACTCTTCAACCAACTCTGTGCAATTTAGTCCCCTTCCATCCCAATGCAGTGAATCAAAATGACCACAATCTTCCATCCATATGGTTTCCCCTGTATTTGTTTGTTGGTTTGCTCAATTTCTGACACATAGTTACTAATAACTGAATGAATAAAGTAAAGATCACAAATTTTGATACAAAATCTTCTTAAATATAAGCACATATTTTACCCTGTAGAGTATGTTTACAAATATATGGCATATGTGGGCTCTACTACTCTCCATTTTAAAGTCTTTTTTATTCTTTCCTTCTTTTCTTTCTTCTACCCTTTATTTATCTTTCCCCAAATTCTATCCATCCTTCTTCCCTGTCTGACTAGCAATGCTTATCTTTTGCCTCCAAATCTTCCACTCTTTTATCTGTTTCTTATGTCTGCTTTTACATTTTGTCCATTTCTTCCTATTCTGTTTATTTGATTATGCTCCAGGACCCACTGCTCGCTTTGTAGTGATGTTGTTCTTCCCAGTGCTACATGGGATGATTAATCAGTCTTAATTATTAGAATATTCAGGACAAGGGAATTTTAGGATTTTTTAAAAATGTAAATCTGTAGTTTATTGGCAATGGTATGATGGGAGAAGATGTGGCTAACATAGGAAAACTGATGATAAAAACCTATTCTACGTAGATTTATTTGACTTTATCAAAACTATACATCCACTTATGTTGTGGCTATGAGAGGACTTTTAATAATAAAAAGCGTGGAGAAAGATATATCTGCTTTGTTTTTATTGTGTTCAACAGACCATTTTGTTTATGATAGAAAACATAATTAAATTTAGCCTGAAATAGCATGGAATTCCCCCAACAATGAGTTTCTATCTGCTTCATATTGAATAAGATAAGTAGAGAAAATTTTGTTTCCAATTCTAGGCAGAAACCTGATTGTCAACTGTTCATATGTTCTCTGTCTCAGATCCTGATGTCTTCACATGTACTCTGGGTAGATTCAGTTGTGTGTTTATGTCTGTTCATTTGTTGTATACATCAACAACTCTGTCTTACAATATAGAATGCTAGTTCAATTGCACCCAGACTTTCTTCATGGTATTCCAGAAAGCCTTTAATAATCTCAAAAGAAATTTTCTAAACATAATCTCCTCTGCTTGATTATTTGTAACAAATAAAAATATTAAGTACACATTTGTAAGAGTGGTATTTGCCTGCTGATAGATAATCATAGTAAAAGTGATTAAACACAAGGTAAAAAAAAAAACCAAAAAACTGTATTTAAATTCAGTAAAAATAATCTTGGAGTTTGAAGAAACCTGAAAAATGACTATGTAAAAATTTATTTAACACATCAAAAACCAGTGTCTAAAAATGGAATCCCATGGCCAAGGATATGAAAAAATGGCCCTGCTATTGCTGTAGCCCAGTTATCCCTATGCCAATTTCTTTGCATTTTCCTTGACATGATGATATCTTTTTAGTAATCCCTAAAAAATTATTAAATTATATGATTTATGAGGCATCATCCAGATACAATATTCTGTCAGTTTTGATATTTTCTTCTCTCAGTTCTCTAACCATCGTAATATGTTATTATACTAATTTTGCATCTCCAGCTGGGGATCAATTGGTATGTTTAACTTTCTTTCAAGAAAATGAGAAAAAAAGGTAAAACTTAGAAATTTAAACATTAGTTTCTACAAAAATAATAATTTATATCTTAGTGGAAATAAGCATTTTTTTTTAAAAAAAATGGGGATTTACGCTAAATGTAAAGAAGTGTATTGGATTGCAGTTGACAGGCAGAATAATTAAAAATAAAAACAAATTATTTGAAATCAATCCAACATCTGGTATTCTAAAGTCCCAATCATTGGAAATCACTGTCTGAGTTTGTAGGGTTCATGTCTGTTTCTACCTCTATATGATAACTTAAAATTAGTAAATGGTAATGACATTGGAAGATAAGGAAGGAGGAGAATAGGAAGAAGAGAAAGATGAACAATAATCATGAAAAGGAAGTTTTAAAAGTTACATAATATCTATATACTATAAATAATTTTGACTCTTCCACTTTTTGCAAGATGGCTAAGTTCTACTCCGGAAAAAAAAATAATGACATATGTGTGGGGAACATAGACTGAATTATTATATAATCTTCTTGGTTTGATCTAATTTCCTTAGACTCATAGGTAAAATTGATAATGAGAGAAGCCTGACATAATTGTTATGAGAGCACTTCTCAACCACTGTCATTACATGTAAATAAAAGTCAATGGTGGGAATGTGGAAAGATGGCATTGGATTAGGCAGACATGGCTCAGCTGTCTCTCTAAAACAAGGGAGAAAGAGCCAAAAGCTGCCATTAGGGACCTGCTTTGGTGGCCTGCAGACCAAGACAGTGCTTCACAACTCCCAGGAGGTTAAGGGACAGAAAGATGATGAACCTTAAACAAAAAACAATGAGTACTAAGCTTCCCAGCCACTGGGAAGGGCTCCTATCCCCTTACCTGAGATATTAAGCAGAGATAAAACCTCTTGCTCATTGCAGCTGAAGCAGAGGGTAACAGATGTCTTCTTCCCTGTCAGCAGTTACAAAGGAAAAGGGAGGGGAAGTTTGGGGGGCTTTTCTTCAGTGGATTTGACCAATGGAGCCCATTTTGAATATTGGCTCTGGCAAGAACAGAAGAAAGGAAAACAGAGAAAGATACATCTTCGAGGAAAGGTGTGACAATGAGCACCATCTGCTGGACATTGTGGAAACTACATGGACAAAAACAGAACTTGAGTGTCTCTGTTCTCTAACTTCTGGGACAAAATCTGTGCCCCATTAGGGAGTCCCTGGCATGATTGTGGCAACTTAAGCTGGTCAATTTTATAGACTTTGAATACATTGAATGAAATATCAAAGGAGAGATATGAAAAAATAATAACAATAGGCAAGAGAGAGAAATTGGACATCAGAGTAAATTCACCAACATATTCAGAGGCCTAAACATCAACAAAAAATTGACAAGCCATATAAGGAAACAGGAAGAGATGGCTCAGCTAAAGAAACAAATCAAGTATCTTGAAAAGCTACAGGTTTTAAGAAAACTAATTAATGATAATCACACAACTTTCCTATGTTAATTTAAAGAATTGAAAGAAAATATGACAAAGGATATAAATTATATTAAGATGACCCAGGGTGAGCATAAAGAACAATTTGAGAGTCTACAAAGAAAAGAAACAGATTTTATGGCAATAAAAGACATGATGGATAAGATTAAAAATACATTAGACGCACACAAGAGTAGATTTGAATTGCTCAAATACAGAATTAGTGAATTTGAAGAGAGAACAACTGAACTGGAAAAGACATGAGAACAGAAAGAGAAAAGAGGGGGTAAAATGTAACAGGGTCTCAGGGAAGTGAATGACAATGTGAGATGCAAAATCACCTGTACTATCTGTGCCTCAGAGGAGAATAAAAGGAAAAAGGGCAAAAAGAATATTTGGGGAAATAATGACTGAAAACTTCTCAACCCTTATAAAAGACAAATATCAATATCCAAGAAAGGCAATGCACTCCAAACGAACAAATCTGAATAGACCTACCTTGAGACATCTACTGTTCAGAATTACAAATAGAGATAAAGAGAAGATTCTGAAAGCAGCAATAGAAAAGCAAAGCATGATATACAGAACCTCAATAAGATTAATGGCAGACATCTCATCAGAAATGATGGAGGAAAGAAGAAAGTGGTTTGATGTATTTAAGGTATAGAAAGAGAAAAAAATTGCCAGCAAAGGATTCTGTATACAGAAAAGCTATCCTTCAAAAAATATTGGGGAGTTCAAAGTCTTCACAGACAAACAGAAACTGATATAATTTACCAAAAGACCAAAATTAAAAGAAATACTAAATGGGGGTAGCAGATGTAGGTCAGTCATTGAGTGCCTGCTTCCCACATACAAGATCCTGAGTTCAATCCCCAGTACCTCCTAAAAAATAAACTGGGTTAATTTGGGGATGCGAAAGACATTGCTTGAAACATTGCCTATTTAGGGCCATTATTCCCTCCCTACAACATATAGAGTTTGGTTGTGCCCTGTCCACCTTTCTGAAGGGAATGGAAATGGGTCTATTAACAGGTGGAAGCAGGTTACTAGCAGTGGAAGTCACCTGAGTCTATTTGCTCTGGTTTAAAAGTTATACCTGAGCTTGTACACACTCGGGGTGTTAGCATTATGAGTTGACTGGTCAACTTAAGCATTCTCCCAACAAAGCAGATATTGGGAGTATTTTCTGGTGGGAGTAGCATGTCACTAAAGGAGGCTTTTTGATATATTTAAAAAAGAGAGATACTAAAGGGAGTGTTGCAGTCTAAAAGGAAATAAAAAGGGTAAGAGACTTGGAGAAGAGTGTATAAATGAGGCTTATTAGAAAGGGTAAATTAAAGGGTACAATGATAGACAGCAGTATGATATAACAACAACAGGCCAAAGGTCAAAATGGATTAAGTAAGTAATACATTTACAGTAATAGCATTGAATAATAATGGCTTGAATTCCACAATCAAAAGTCATAGACTGATAGAATAGATTAAAAAAATATGAACCATCTACATGTTGCCTACAAGAGACTCACCTAAGACATAAGGCCACAACAAGGTTAAAAGTGAACATTTGGAAAATTTTATTCCATGCACAAAATAACCAAAAAAGAGCTGGAGTAGTGATATTATCTGACAAAATAGATTTTAATGTAAAACTGTTATAAGGGATGAAGAAGGTCATTGAATATTAGTAAAAGGGACAATTCAGCAAGAAGAAATAACTTACTAAATATTTATGCACCTAACCTCAGTGCCCAAATATACATGAAGCACATACTGGCAAAGCTGAAGGTAGAAATACATGTCTCTACAAAAATAGATGGAGATTTCAATAGACCACTCTCAGTGGTCTATTGAATAGAAAATCTGGACAGAGGATAAATAAAGAAATAGAGTGTTTGAATAATTTGATAAATGAATGAAACCTACCAGACATTTATAGAAGAGTTCACCACACAAGATCAGGATATACATTCTTTTCAACTGTTCATGGCTTCTACTCCAAGATAGACCATATGTTGTGTTACAAGACAAGTCTCAATAAAATTTAAAGGATTGAAATTATACAAAACACTTTCTTTGACCATAACAGAATGAAGCTGGAAATCAATCATAAATGGAAAAGGGAAAAATTCATAAATACATGGAGATTAAACATCACACACTTAAATAATCAGTGGGTCAAAGAATAAATTGCATGAGAATTCAGCAAATATCTTGAGATGAATGAAAATCAGAACACAAAAAAGTCAAACCCATGGGACACTTAAAAGGCAATTTTGAGAGGGAAATTTATAGCCCTCAATGCTTACATTAAAAAAGAGGAAAGAGATAAAATTGAAGATCTAACTACACACCTAGAGAAACTAGAAAAATTACAGCAAATATATTCCAAACCAAACCCCTATTTCACATCTTATACAAATATTAACCCAAAATGGATTGAGAACCTAAATATAAAAACAACAACCATAACATTCCTAGAAGAAAATGTAGGAAAACATCTTCAAGATTTTATGGTAGGTGATATTTTCTTAAACCTTACACACAAAACACGAGCAACAACAACAAATAATAGATAAATGGGACATCCCCAAAATTCAACACTTTTTTGAAAATGGCATAAAGGTGACCAACTCAATGGGAGAAAATATTTGGCAATCACTTACCTGATAAGGGTTAAATATCCATACATAAGGAGATTATGCAATTGAACAATAAAGAGACAAACTATCCAATGAAAAATTGGCAAAGTCTTGAAAAGACAACTGTTCAAAGAAGAAATATAAATGGCAAAGAAACAGATAAAAAAATGTTCAACATCACTAATGATTAGAGAAATGCAAATCAAAACTACAATGAGATATCATTTCATACCTATTAGGCTGGTTGATATAAAAAAGTCAGAAAATTGTAAATGTTGCAGTGGATGTGGAGAAATAGGAATGCTTATTCACTGTTGGTGAGAATGTAGAATGGTACAGCCACTATGGAGGACTGTTTGGCAGTTCCTAAGGAAGTTAAATATAGACTTGTCATGGGACCCAGCAGTACCATTTCTAGGTATATACCCAGAAGAACTGAGAGCAATGGCACAAATAGACATCAGCATTCTGATGTTCATAGTAGCATTATTCACAATAGCCAAAAGTTAGAAATAACCCAGATGTCTGTAAACTGATGATTTGATAAACAAATTGTAGAGTATATACACCATGGAGTATTATGCAGTGGTAAGAAGAAATGAAGTTGTGAAGCATAGGAAAACATTGATTAACCTAGAGGACATTATGTTGAGTGAAACAAGCCAGACAGGAAAGGACAAATACTGTATAATTGTGTTATTATGAACTAAATGCATTATGTGAAATATAAGTATGTTATGTGAAATATGAATATGGGTAAAATTGCTTATATAAGACTTTACCTTTGAAGCTGAAAAATTTGTAGGTTAATACTACAAAGTGTTAATATCAGGCAAAAATAAAACATTATACTAAGTGAAGGAGACCAGACACAGAGTATTACATATTGTATGATTCCGTTTCTATAAAATGGAAATATAAATCAATTTACAAAAAAGAAATTAAATTAATGGCTATGTATGGCTGAGGAAGGAATGCTAAGAGGTGTGGAGTCTCTTTTTGAATTAATGGAAATCCTCCAA
Organism: Cabassous unicinctus; assembly: GCA_029593785.1. Lineage (NCBI taxonomy): Eukaryota > Metazoa > Chordata > Mammalia > Cingulata > Chlamyphoridae > Cabassous > Cabassous unicinctus. The sequence continues at coordinate 4,924 of JAQZBX010041685.1, read as the reverse complement.
AACTTTTGAAATCATGAATGTACAACATTTTGATTTTACTAACAGCCATTGATTATACACTTTGTACAGATGATATGTCATGTGAATATAGCTCAATACAACTGCTTAATAAACAAATAAATAATTATGCAAGAATAGCCAGAAATAGCAGTTATGTACATCTGGGAAACAGAGAGAGATTGAGAGGTGAGGAATTTTCTTGTGTGTTTGTCTGTTTTATTTTTATTATTATTATCATTATTATTATTGAAATAATGAAAATGTTTTAATAATGATTGAAGTTATGAAAGCACAACTCTGTGTTTATACCAAATACCATTGATTGTTCACACTGGATGAATTGTATGCTGTATTAGTATGCATCAATTCAGTTGACTTGTTAAAGCACACACACACATATAAAGCAGTGATTAAGACATAAGCAGACAAATAAAACTTGAAGGATTTCATCACACTAGACTTGCCTTTCAAGTAATAGTAAAGGGAGTTCTTCAGACTGAAAGGAAAGGACTCTATACAATGGTTCAAAGCAACATAAAGAAATAAATATCTGCAGTAAAGGGTAACCATTTGGTAATTATTTTAAAAAGTCAATGGTAATCATAAGTCACAGTGGGGTACATTGAGTTGGCTGCTGATAGCAAAACCAACTCCCTGGTGACTTTAGTCAGATCAAAATCTAATAAAAAATTCAGTACTGAAAGGACGAACATCTGGTTGTAACCCCTGTGCATCTCTGTAGTGAGCCACATGACACTAGATGAAAACATCTATTCAAATAGATTCAATGTCTAATAAATAACTTTTGTATTTATTGATGCGTCACATAAATATTTTTTTAGGAAGAATTTTGTATTGAATAGCATTCTAAATGGCTGGAATTACGTGATCTCTTCATCTGTATTATAAGGGGCATAAAATCTTTATCTAATTCTTCCATTGTGATTAGAAATCATATAAGTAATATAACCATTACCATTGCTAGTGTATGAAAAATATCTGAAGATGACAGTTAGTGTTGTTGTTGCTTACATTGGTGTCTTCCCCATACATGGCCACCTTCTTTGTTTTCCTATCTAGGAAATGAAAGTAATTTGCCCTCATATTTAAATCTCCTAATATACCTATGCAAAATAATTTTCAGAAAATGTGTGACTTCTATCTGTTTAACTCCATCACCTGTTTCTTTCTTTTTCCCTTTTCTTTGCCCCTCCTTACTTTCTTCCATTTCTTCTTTCTTCTCTTCCCTCTTTCTCATGTCTCTTTTTGTATTAGTCAGCCTAAGTGGTGCTGATGTAAAGTACAAGAAATCTGCTGGCTTTCATAAAAGGGTATTTAATTGGGGTAGAAGCTGACAGTTACCAGGCCATAAAGCATAAGTTACTACCCTCACCAAAGTCTGTTGCCATGTGTTGGAGCAAAATGGCTGCTGACATCTACAAGAGTCTAGGCTTCCTCTTCATCTTAAGGCTCCAGGCTCCCAGATTCTTCTAATATCAGCTGTAGGCTGGGATAAATCTGGTCTCTCTCCTGGGGCTCATTTCTCTCTGGGTTCAGCTGTTCTTTTTTCTCTACAAGGCCAGCTGTAAATGGTTAGGTGAACAGCTTGTGTCTCTGCCTAAGGTCTCTGTCATGTCTAATACAATCTTCTCTCCTTCAGCACAAATGTGCTTCTCTGTGTATTTACTTCCCAGGCTCCAGAATCAAAACTCCAACTTTCTCTTCTGCTATGTCATTTTCTCTGTGATTCTCCACCCACCAAGACAGCAGGGATTCAACATCCTACCACCATGGCACAAATCAAAACCTTAATGACTATTTAATCAAGAAAAGTGAAACCTCTGAATCCAATCCAATATAATATGCCAGAAGAACAGACCAGTTTACAACCATAATCCAATATCTGATTTTGGAATTCATAAATATCAAACTACTACATATTTTTATACTAATTGATATGGTTGTGTTCATGTATCAACTGGGCGTGCTTATGGTGTTCAGTTGTTTCATCAAGTAAACATTGGTTTGATATTTCCTATGAGGATATTTTGTCTATTTAAATCACCAGTCATTTGATTTACCTCTATGGCTGATTATAAGCCAGTAAGGAGATTGTCTTTAGCAATATGAGAGGTCTCACCACATCATTTAAAAGCAAAAGAGGAAATGATGATTTCAGCAATTTGAAAGAATTTCTCTACATTAATCAGCCTGCTTTTCCCAGGGGATTCATCAAAACCTCATTGGATTTTCCAACTTGCAGCCTGCTCTATAGAACATTTACACTCACATATGTACAACATGTTCATTCTGTTTCTCTGGAGAAACCTATTGTACTGATTTTGAATTTCATTTTCATACCCGTTTGATGAATAATTCTGAAAAAGACATAGACTCTGGGTGTCAAAACATATTTTTAAATACATATTTAACCACCGCCCCCTCAAAATTAGCCAATGACATGAAGGAGAGAGGTTTTTCAGTTTAACACAGACTCTTGTTTCATTGATATTCTCAAAAAAATTTTATTACTCTGCTAAGATTACAGAATTACATAAATAACTTTTTGATGAAATATCAACAAATGATTACAAACTCTCACAAGGAAAATGAATGCATCCTCTGGCAAGAGGGAATGACTTTGGTTGTCTTTCCTCTAATTCACAAGGTAAACCAAATAAACTTGGATTAATTGCTTACCAGAGGATTCCTCATTGGATATGTGGAGACATCACTCTTTTGATTGAGCTCCACCATCATACCACGGTATTTAAGAATACTTGTCATTTAACATTTGCATTACTAAAACTTGGATTCAGCTGCTCTGAGGTAAGATCTTAGATGTTCATGGACACCACATGAAAATGGGGGTGTTTACTTTTGGAATCATTTGGATGATAATGACTTAGGCAATGTTCTCTTCAAGATTAGGAAATACAAATAACTACTTATGTGCTATTGACTGAGGAAAATTTCTCTTTATGTTTAGGAGCTATAAATAAATAAAATGGATAATTATTCTTGGAACATGGGAAACTAAGGGGACTTTCTTCATGAAATAATTTACTGAAGAGAAAAAGGAAATGGAAGAGCTAATATTTAGAAAAGTGTGCTTATATCATTATGAGGAATTTTCAGATGTTAAGGGGTAAGTTCATGTTTTCCATTATCACTTTGAGCATGCTGAGGTCTAATTCTTTCTTTTAATTATTTGAATATTATGCCCAAAATCTGGTCCTCTTGATTGATAGTTTCTGGATTTTGTCTCATTCCTTTGTATGAGCTACCATATTCTTTCTCTTTGTATGTCTTATAATCATTTGTTCCACTCTGCACATTTTAATATTTAAAAGTGTTAACTCTGTAATCAAGACAGTTCCAGCCATATGCACAATGGGATCTAAGCTCCCTCTCAATCAGAAACAGAGTGGGCATCACAATCCCAAAGTTGTCAAGATTGAGGAATTAACAAACATTAGAGGGGAATTCAACTATGAATTAAAATAAAGTTATTATTATTCTATCTATGGAAGAACTTGTACCACTGATATAAAGGCAGTGGCCACCAGAGTTTCTGAGGGGAGGGAGAGGGAAGAATAGGTGTAAGATGAGGCATTTTGGGGACATTGGAATTGTTCTGCATGTCATTTCAATAACAGATACAGGCCATTATACATTTTATCAAAACCTATAAAATTGTATAGTGCAAAATGTAAACTGTAATGTAATTTATAGACCATGGTTAGTAGTAATACTTCAATATGTGCTCATCAATTGTAACAAATTTACAACACTAATGAAAGATGTTGTTACAGGGGGAAAGTGTGGAGGGGAAGGAGGTAGTATATATGGAAATCCCCAATATTTTTTATGTAAAATTTATGAAATCTAAAACTTATTTAAAAATAAAAAGATAAAAAAATAAAATAGAAAAAAAGTGTTAACTCTAGATTTAGTCCCTGAGCTGTTTCTTTCATTTAACATTATTTTTAAAACAGTTTTAGATTACAGAAAAGTTACTTTGAAAATATAGGGGATTCCCTTTCCCCCACATCCTCTCCAACACTTGTAGTTCTCTGTTTGTTTTTTTATTATAGCCACCAGTCTGATAGGTGTAATCTAAAAGTCCCCTATATTTTCAATGTAACATTTATGTACTCTAAATCTATTTTAAACATAAATGAAAAAAATGAAAACAAAGGGGTTCCCAACTATCCCACCCCCTCCCCCTCTCACAATTTCCTCTATTACTAACATCCTTTCATTAGTGTGGTACATTTGTTGCAATTGATGTACAAATATCAAACCATTGTTACTAACCATGGTTTATAGTTTAGATTATGGTATACACTTTGCAACATAAAATTTTATAGGCTTTGACAAAATGTATTAAAAGCCTTTATCCATTATATCAGTACCATGCAGACAATTCCAATGTCCCCAAAATGTCCTATGTTACAACTATTCTTCCCTCCTTCTCCCATCAGAACCTCTAGTAGCCACTATCTTTATATCAATGTTACTAGTTATTCCATTACTAGAATAATACATCTACTTTGTTCCATAGTTGCATTGCCCCCCTCATATTTTTTCATTACTCATTCTTGAGGATTTGGGGATAGTGATCTTCACACTGCTTCCAATTCAGAGGGGGATTAAACCCCATGGGACAAATGTATGTGTGTCTTGCTTGCAGTTATAGATACTCTGTTTTTTAGGATAGGAATAGACCATCTTCATCATCATTTGTTAGTTGTTCTAGGTTAGTGCAATGAACTGGAGAGTAGGTGTTTGCTACAACTCTGTTGGGATTCAGAGCTATATGAGAGCTCAACTGATTTATGAACATACAGAAGATTTAAGACTCTGGGACATATATTTAATGGATATAATGCTAATTATAGGTTCAAATAAAAGAGGTAAA
>JAQZBX010041684.1:0-22267 GCA_029593785.1 Cabassous unicinctus | reverse complement strand
TGTGTGTGGGGGGTGCACCTAACCCCATCTTCAGGCATCGGGAAGGTGCTGCGGAAGTACTGTCTGTGCTGAGACCTACAGGTGCCCCTCGCCCAGGTTTAGAGGACATGTCCAACCAACCAGGTGATGTGAGAGAACCTGCTGGAACCATGGAGGAAGGCTGGGGTACAGACACCCTGGAAAGAACTGACAGTCTGGGAAGCAGACACCAGGTTTCTTGTCTCCGCTCATTCTAGGTTCTGGAAAGCCATGAGACAGTTTCATTTGTCCACTTGTCCATCCACAGGTAAGAGTAGGTAGGACCTGTTTCTGTGGTTCCTCCCTGCACCCCAATTCTAAGAACCAAGAACTTTGCATGTAAAATCAGCTGGTAGGCTATGTACTATGTCAGCTCCCCTTCCCCTCTGCTAATACCCTTTAGAGCTGGAGTGAAGACCGAGGTGTCTCATTTGAAGAAAAAAAAAGATATTGCAGATCACACTTGTTTTAGCCAAATGAAATATTTCTTTACCACGTACAGTTCTCTCATGAATGATATGTCAGTTCCAATTTGTGACAGGGAGCTAAGTTAATCTGCTCCAGCCCTCGCAAGGCCACTCAGAGCACATCCCCGAAAGTAATAACATAATTGTCTAAATGTCACTGTGGCAGGGCTGAGAACTAGGCTGCTGTGGCTTTTTGCTCCCAGATGGCAAAAACTTCCACGGGTCAGTGGGTACAACCTGGGCCAGGCAGCCGAGAAGCTTTGGATGGCAGCTATGACTCTTCCCTGGAAGGAGATGCATCCTTCAAGAAGCATTCGGGTTTGGCAGCTTCAGCTCCACGGTTCTAGGATGTTCAAGCCAGGGTCAGCTGGTTGGAGGCAACAGAGCAGCTGGTGACTTACTGGAAACTCCCAGTCAAGTGAGCAGAGCAGTACACTGCGGAAATGCCCAGGGCAATGGCTCGAGTAGGGAGAACCCGGCCACATGAGGGCCAAGTGCGTGCGGTTAGTTCAGGAACTGATCTCCTTGGTGTAGGGGCTGGTCCTCTAGTTAGCACAGAGGGGGTGCTGTGCGCAGACTCCCCAAGAGGGTCATCGTCCCAAAGACAGCAGGCATGGTGGTCATGGGACTTGCTTTGGCCAATGTATGAGCAGCAGGGATGTATGTCTCTTCTGAGCAGAACCTTCAAGCACCTTTGTATGATTCTGCCATGCTCTTTTTCCCACTGCCAGGAGACAGGTATGTTCCAGAGACAGATGCCTTCATTGATCCAGAAAGAAAAAAGACACGTGTTGCCAAGCCACAGGACTTGAAGCCAACAAGTCTTAAGAGACTTGCACCTTTGTTGGCGCAAGCTGGAGAGATTTGGCTGATGTGTTTACGACCACGTAACAAACCCAAAGCTCACTCTATACGTGTGTGCTGAATGGATGAGGGGCGTTTTGGTCAATCCCGCCACAGCTTGTTAAGCCCCAAGGCACCACCTCAGGTTCAGAAGTGGGCTAACTTTTTCTTCTATCATCCACCTTGTAGTTCTGTTTCTGATTGGGACATAATTCTCCCAACTTCCCTCTTACTGGTTCCCAATTCCAGTAAAGAAAAAGCTATGGATTTTTTAGATGACAGAGGATCAAAAGAGCCACAAAATGAAAGTAAGGAAGAAATTAAAGTTCTGGAGTCTGAAAAAGTCAGGGATAGTCAAGGGCCCTTCTCTGGGGCCTCTGACTCCTTCTGAGGCCATCACTGTAAACTCTCTCTGTTCTAGGATGGCTGTTCATTTTCTTTTCCATTCATGTAGTTAACCAGGGTTTTCCTGGGCTCTTCTTGGCTTCTCCTTCTTATACTCCACATTCATTCTATATCCACCCCACATCTAACCCCTCCCTATCTCCTGCTCCACTGCTGCCTCCACCCAAGTGCCCTTCATCTCTGCTTTCAGAGCCTCTTGTCTCCGTTTCCTGGCTGCTAAAACAATACCACACACTGGGCTGGCTTAAAGAATGGGAATTTATTGGCTCATGGTTTTGAGGATAGGAGACATCCAAAATGTCAGTGTCATTGCAGCGATGCTTTCTCCCAGAAGACTGTGGCATTCTGGGGCTGGCTACCTGGCTGCCCGTGACCCTTGGTCCATGGCTTTTCTTACAAGGCAGCACACAGGGTGGCTTCTTCTCCTTTCTCTTCAAGGTTCTGTTGACTTCGGCTTCTTGCTTCTCCCATGGCTTCCTCTCTGTAGCCAACTTTCTTTGCGTATGAGGACCTCAGCCATGCTGGAAGAAGCCCACCCTCACTCAGTGTGGGCTCAGGTTAACTAATAACACCTTCAAACGTCCTATTTACACATAGGTTCACACCCACAGGACCAGGGTTTGGGACCCGAACCTGCCTTTTGTGGGGGCATGATTCAGTCCCCAACACTTCCTGACCAGTCTTTCGTTTTAACTCTCTCTTCCTGGCAACAACTAGGCACATGTGAAACATTTTCTGAATGAAGGCCTGGGTCAGGCCTTGTGCTGGGATCTTGTTATGGGTTGAATTGTGTCACTCAAAAGATAGGTTGAAGTCCCAACCCTGAGTAGCTTAGAATGAGACCTTGTTTGGAAACAGGGCCCTTGAAGATGTAATTAGTTAAATTAAGATGAGGTCATACTGGATTAGGGGGGACCCCTAGTCCAATATGACTTCAGTCCTTATAAGAAAAGGAGAAGAGAGGCAGACAGACAAAGAGCAGAAGACTGTGTGGCAGCAGAGGGGCCAGAGGTGGGAGAGACGCATCTGCAAGGCAAGGAAGGCCAAAGAATGCCGGCAAACACCAGAAGCTGAACGAGGCAAGGACGGAGTCTCCCTCACAAGTTTCAGAGGGAGCACGGCCCGGCCAACACCTTGATTTCAGACTTCTAGCCTCCATGACTGTGAGACAATAAATTTCTGTTGTTTTAAGCCACTGAGTTTGTGGCACTTTGTTCCAACGGCCCTAACAAACTAAGAATACCTACGACAGCCCTTGGGTTCCTGTGGGGTGTACAGACCCCAGACACAGGAATACACAAATATATTGATTTCACTTTACAAAGAAAACAAACAAGGAGCTGAGATGGAAAGGTGGGGGGAGTGGTAATGCAGCCTCTCCAAGGAGGTGATATGTAAGTTGAGAGGTGAGTGCAGAGAAGGCTGGAGGAGGCGCAAGCCTGCCTCGTGGTAGGAGGCTAATGTGGTTCAGCCCCCTGAGAGCTGCGTCCTCTGGTCATCTGAAAGGGTCGTGAGCCAAGGGTGGTCTGTCGCTGTGTGAGGTCCCGTGATGTCCTTTCACGTCATACCTCTCAAGCAGAAGCTTTGCTCCATGGAGTAGCAGCCTCGTATTGTGGGTCACTGTTGAGAACATTTGTCATGTTGGTTGCCCAGCTCTGGAACATTGTTCCAATTTGGAGGAATCCCAAGAAAGGTGGGAGTCAGAGCTGAGCCTCCCCACCACAAGTCAGAGGGGAAAATGTATCTCTTCCCCTGTCCCTTGGCCCATGTGACCGATTGTACTCGCAATCCCAAAGAAGAGCCATCTTGTTGATTCTTAGCAACTGTGAGCCCGTGGCATGGAGGTGAGGGTGCAGCGACTGGCATCCTAAGACTATTCTGTTCTGCTCAAGTGAACTAAAGTCTGCTTCTGTTCTTTATGAACTCTGAACTATGACCAGTTGCATGACTTGGAGAACGGGGAAGAAGGGACTAGCTTTGCCAGTGAGATAGAGGACACTTGTAGCATGCCTGGGAGAGGAAAGGAATTAGGAGGTGGCAGGAAATCAGAGCCTGAGAAACCAATCCCTCCAGGAATTCACAGAAATTCTTGGAAAGGACTTTAGAAGGCCAGCTCATCCTGGCTGACATCTGGGTTACAAATGAATGTGTGCGGAATGAATGCAAAAAGGAAGGAGCACGTGAATTACACAGCCCATTCAATCTTGATGGTGGATCATTGTCTTTCTGCAACCAGGTCTCACTGTAAAAGCGCTCAGGGTGGAATGTGCTGGTGAATCAGGCCAAGGAGAAAATAGGAGAAGGCTCAGAAATTAGAGGACTGTGCGGGCTGGTGTCTGTCTTTCCTCTCAGGAGTCATCCAGGGAAAGGCTTCTGTTGCTGTGCTGGTGGGGAGCACCTGGCAGAAGTTTTTGTCTTTTCTCCAGACTTAGTCCTTTGCCAACATGTTCTATCTACTCACTTGAATTACACAAGCCTGGACCTCAAGTCATCCTGGATAGCCCTGTGTCTCCTAGTCCCCAAGTCAACCTAGCACCATGTCCTGTTTGAGTTTTTTACTGAAGTTTAATCAATGCTGTAAAATGCAGAAATTATCAGTGTACAGATTGGAGAATTTTTACCTCTGTACATATCCGTGTCAAGTCCAACCAGATTAATACATGGAATATTTCTTCCTCCCCGGGTGGTTCCCTCTGCCCATTTCTTGGTGATTGCATTATGTCTCCCACAGAAGACAAGTTCAAGTCCTAATCCCCGGTCCTGTAGGTATGAACTGACTTGTGAATAGGGCCTTTGAAGGTGTTATTATAATCAGGAGTAGATTCATCTGTGGATAGGATCTTCAAAGATCTGATTTAGATGAGGCCAAATCGGATCCATTTGGGCCTTAACCCATATGACTGGAGTACTAATAAGGAGACTCAGATGACCGAGCAGGAAAAGTGGAGGCCAGAAGTAAGGAGCCAGAGAACAGGGCAGATCGGCATGACAGAGGCAGCCAAGGAGGGCCGGAGGTTATCAGCCAGCTGCCACCAGAGCCCTGCCCATGTCCTGATGCTGGACTTCCAGTCTCCAATGCCATGAGCCACTGCACTCCTGCTTGTTTAAGCCAACCAGTGTGTTGTCGTATTTGTCGTAGCAGCCCCGGCAGACTGAGACACCCTTCTTGACCAATATGCACCATCTCCGATCTTACCTATTCTGATATCTCTCACCATAGATTCGTTTTGTACCATGTCTTCTTTGTTTTAACTAGAAATATCATTCGAATGTCTCCACATCTGTCTATCTCCAGTGCTAACATCCTAGTCCAAGCAACTCTTCCCTTGAGTGTTCACCTCAAGCTTGTGACAAGGAGAGCCATCCAAATGATGCTGCATGGTCTTGGGATGCTTTTTAAAAATTTTTCTTTTTTTTTCAAGAGGTACTGGGATTGAACCCAGGACCTCGTACATGGGAAGCAGGCACTCAACCACTGAGCTACATCTGCTCCCCTTGGGATGCTTTTTAATGAAGAAAGGGGCTTCGGGCAGCTTAGTTGGTATTAGGGAAAAATAAATATGGGGCTGCAGCACCTGAGGAAAGACCCAAAAATGAAAAGAGGATTCCCAAGACACAGTCTACGGGAATTAGGATTTGTCTTCAGCAGGGTGGCCCTGAGGAGAGTTTTGACATCATGTTACAGGGAACGAGCAGTGACTCAGCATGTAGTTCAGGGGTCAGGGAAGTGGAGTTTGCATCTCAGCACAACTTGTACAACCTTGGACAGGCAACTTCTCTACTGTGGGCCTCAGACTTTACCTCTGAAAAATGGAAACAGAGTCTGCCTCATGGAGGTATTCTCAGCAGAATGCTGATTTACCAGAGTGCCTGGAAAAGTCACTGCTCTGTAAATCTCAGCTGCTGTTTTGTTATCAATGTAATTACTATGGAGAAGCCGGACCATCCCCACACTGATAGGGTTTCACGGCTGAAAGATGTTACGATTAAAGGAAACAAGAGCTTTTAGTCTACAGAGCTAAATCAGGTGGACTCTGTGTGGGAGGCCAAATGCTAAGATTTCTTGCTCTGATCCCCAGAACTGTGAATAGAAAAAGCTATTGCACCTGTGACTACATTAAATTACAGGGCAAAAGGGATTTTACAGATGTAATTAAGGTTATTAATCAGTTGACCTTAAGATAATGAGATTATCCGAGTGGACCTAATCGAATCATGAGCACTTTAAAAGCAGAGTCTCCTCCAGTTATTTGTAGAAAGGGGTGTCAAAGAGATTCAAAGTAGGAGATGCAGCGATATGCCGTTGCTGGCTCCGAGATGGAGGGGACCACAGGGCAAGCCCCGGCGAGCAGCCTCCAGTTGCTGAGAGCAGGTTCCCATGGACAGCCAGCAAGCAAACAGGGACTTCAGTCCTACAGCGGCAAGGAAATGGGTTCTGCCAACAGCCTGAACAAGCTTGAAAGCAGATTCTTTCCTAGAGCCTCCAGAAAAAGCCCAGGCCAGCCAACTCCTTGACTTCAGTCTTATGAGACCCTGAGAAGAGAGCCCACGCAAGCCCACCTGGACTTCTGACCTACAAAACTGTGAACTAGTAAGTGGGTGTGGGTTGAAGTCACGGAGTTTGGGGCCATTTGTTACCCAGCAGTAGAAAGCAAATACACTCAGATATACCATGAACTCAAAACAGACCCATTTTACAAATGAGGAAATTGAAGCCTGACCTCGTTGGTCCTCTTGCCAAGGTCAGCCTAACTGTAGCAGGGCAAAGAATTGAACTGGATTGTACTAACCTCCTAGACTACACCTCTGCCATGTCACACAGCCAGCCATTTGTACTTCAATAAGAGAGCCCTGTGGTACATATTTCTTATTCAAATTACTCAACCACTTGATCCACTTAGTTATTTAAAGGTGCAGAAATTGCTCAAAATAATAGTGGAAGGAGCATGCAATATTATTGCCTTCATTGGCTCTTAATGGGTAGTGTGAGACCGAGCTTGTGTTTTGGAGTTAATTACGTGACGCCGAGTCAGAGAGGCCTCTGCCCACAGGCCCCGAGTGTTTGCTTCTCATTGCAGCTGCAAAGGTGACGGCTGTGGCATCCCGTTGCAGGCAGTGGATTGGGCCTAGCTTGCATAATGGCAGCAGAACCTAGTCAATTGTAAGGGAATGGCAAAAGCTAAATAATGGTCACATGTAAGCTATTAATGTAATTGTGTTCGCAACACGGTCTTCCTTAAATTACTGAAATGGTGATTTCAGATTGAATTGGAGTCACAGCCCAGAAATAATTCATCTCTGGGCCTCAACCTGCGTGTGAGTCAACAGCACACGCCATACTTTGAGCTCACCGCTTATTGTTGAAATTCTATAATCTACGAGGCACTCTTGGTCATGGAGTAGCTCGTTATTAAAATATAATATTACGCTCGTGTGTGATTATTATTTTAATTCAGTGCTCGGCTGACTTACACAAGGCGGCCTGAACTCTTCCAGTCTCCACTCTCCATTCTCCTACAGTAAAGTTAATTTATACCAAGATGATAAAAAATTTGATTTATTTTACAACAGATCAGTAATTGTGCTCTACAAATAAGTTCGTAATGATAATCAACAGCATTTTCAACATAATTTAATTTGTCTTCTCCCGAGAGGTAGTTAAATGCAGTATTATTCTACCACCAGTGTTATGGACTCTGCTGCAGTTAATCACGGGCTGAATATGCAGACAGCCCCAATATTGTATTGACAGAAATTAAATTAACCGTCAGCTTGGGCAATCAGTGGCTATACAGCTATTAAAAGCAATAAAGGCAACAAACCCCAACCATTGCCAATTACATTTTGACATATACAAGGAAAAGGACAGATGCTTTTGCTTTGAGATTTTTATTTCAATGAAAGTAAGACAGGAGAAACGCACCTTGAACTTCTCGAGGGCCTTTTCCCCAAGGTTTGCTCAACCGGATGTGTTCTCATGCCTGGTCCCTAGCAATTGTTTTCTTTTTGTTAAAAGATTAAGTGAGGGGAGTGAATGTAGCTCAAGTGGTTGAGCGCCTGCTTCCTGTATATGAGGTCCCAGGTTCGATCCCTGGTACCTCCTAAAAACAAAAAAGAAACCAAAAAACCCAGCTCTCATTGGGGAGCAGATGTAGCTCTGTGGTTGAGCACCTGCTTCCCATGTACAAGGTCCTGGGTTCAATCCCCGGTGCCTCCTAAAAATAATAAATAAATAAAGTGAAATTAAGTGGCCTGGATTTTTACTTTGTTCAATTTTAAGGCATCTCTAACCCATTTTGTCTTTCGGTGCTTCTACCACAGCTCCCTGGTTTTTTCCCATAAAATATCTGATTCAAACATGCAATGAACACTCAGTGTCATGGGGGGTTGGAGAGCAGTGGGAAAAAGGAAAGAAAAAGAAAACATTAAAGCTAATATTTTTTTTGAGCTTGAAAAGACTTTCATTTAACAAGCCCAGTGGTGCTGTGACAATGATGTGCCATCATTTGGGTGAGTCTGAGCTGGTTGAATTCAATCCTCACTCAAATAATTCAGGCAGAGGGTGGGGCTGCTTGCTTGCTTTCTCCTTTCTCTAGCATGCCACCTCCCGTCTGGGGTTGGTTGAATGGAGGCCTGGCCTAGCCTTGGGCTTCAGATGGGGGTTATCTTACTCAATGGTCAGTGGGAGGTCCTTGCTGGATGTCAGTGACGGGGGCAGCCAATGGAGCTCTTGGTCACTAGAGATGGGCAGTGCCCTCTCCTTGGAGACTGGACAGCTGTGGACCTTGGCACGGTTCCCATGCAGTTACATGATACTAAGAAGAGATGGCATCTCAAGTTGAAACTGGGTAGGGTCTGGGTACCAGGTGGTTTGTCTACACGGTCCCTCTGTGTCCTCTTTTCCCAGCCTCTTGAATCTCTCCTTCTATCCAGGGCCCTTCTGCTTCTCCCAGTCCTCTGTCTGCCAGCCTGGAGAATATTTGGAGATAGCCAAGTTTCTTGGTTATTCATCTATTTTTTTTTCCTTTCCCCAGCCGACGATTTCTGAAGTAGATTGCATAGATTTAGTCCTTCCTGGCGTAAACTTTATAAGTCCAAGTGTTGTTTTTAAAGCTGGAGATGGCTTTCTCTGCTTTTCTGCTGCATCATCTGCCCCGGAGGCAATGGAAGTCACTGCGGAATGGCAGGCAGGACAAGAGAACCAGGAAGAGAAAAGTCAGCCAGCCCCTTTTTAGCACAATGCCTGGCAGCTCTGGGTTAAACACTTGGTTCTGCCGGGATCAAGACTCCCTAAGGCCTGGGGTCCTTGCTTCTCCCCAGAGTGCAGAGAAACACTGTGGCTTGGGCCACAGGCGGTGTGAGCAACCTGTCCCCGTTTGCCCAGCACTTCCCAGTTTAAGCTCTGAAAGTCCCGTGTCCCCAGAGCCCGTCAGTTCTGAACAAATTGGGACAGCATCTTTCCCATCACCCAAAGAGCCTGAGAGGGTCCAGAGACACCCGTCAGGGACCCCAGGGAGAAAGGGGAGGGGCATAGCTTCTACTCAAAGCAGAATGACTGTTATACAAAGTTTTTCAGCTAATAAAGCAAAACAAGGCAAAAAGAAGTTTGAAGGCCACTGACATGGCATGTGGCCATCATGAGTTCACTGAGTCCTGGACAAGGCGGTGGCCTGGCAGGGCCAGGGCTGGAGCCCAGGTCCTCACTGCACCCCCGTGCCCCCCACACCCTGCCTTGTTGTCCATGGTGGACTCCTCTGTACCCCTGCTCAAGCCGTCTGCCCCGGCAATGCTTTTGCCAGCTAATGCTGCTCTCAGGCAATGCCGCATGAGGCTGGGAAGACAAGGCTGGCCCCTGGTCTCCAGTGATGAGGAAAACTTAAAACTCTTTCCTCCCAGATAATACCAATTAGCAACTCAACTGCGCAAAGAAGAGTGTTTCTGGGAGTGTTAAACCTACTTTCTCTTCTTCCTTCCACCTCCCTCCCCCAAGATAATTTATCTGGAGGAATGGAAGGAAGCTGAGGTGAAGCAGGCTAGTTAAGGGAATGAAAAGATGAATTCTGGGACCTGGCAGAAAAACACATGGCCATGGAATCCCACCTGGAAATCTTCTGAGGGAGAGATTCCCCCAACACCACTGCCAGGAAGTGGCTGGAAGAACCCGTGAGAACTTTCCTTGGTCATCGGGGATCAAGGATATTTTCAAGGGGCCTTATCATTGGGCCCCTTGGGGGAATTGAATGGTGGGGTAATCAATCAAAACAGCAAACAATTGGGACCCTTGCCCCCAAACATTAGCAAGTGGGGGTAACAACTAATGGTTTAGAAAGCAAGCGAGTAAGTTAAATTGGCCCTTTGTCCTTCTCTGCCTGGACCAGCCCGCAAGTGTACCTGGGGACCTGTAATCTGTTACTTTCTCCCATTTCTCTTCTCTTCTCTCATTTCCTTAATAAACTACCGGCCTAACTGAACCGGCATGTTCTTAAATTCATTTATGTGACGCAGCCGAGAACCTAGAGAGAATCCGGCTACAGAAGCAGGAAGATGAGGGAGAACAAAGGATTCTTTGGAAACCTTTTATTAAATGTTTATCAAAAGTGGACTCTGGTACAATTGTGAAAGACGCAGTCCCTGCCTCCAAGGAGATTATAGTCAAGAGGAAAAGATCTGCCAATAAACAGGAGATTATGACAAGATATTAAAATTCTAAGCAGCAGAACTCAAAGGTGGTTTTGGAGCCCAAAGGAGAGGCCTTGGGGCTGGGAGGGGAGGTCATGGAAGGTTGCTCCAAAGACACTGAGACTAAAGCCTGAGAACCATTAGCCAGGCAAAAAAGAACTGTCATCTATTTTGAGTCCTACAGTCGGGCCGGGGGGGTGGAATACTGCCCATTCAAGAGAGCAGCAGAGAGGCAAAAGGGAAGATGGTGGCCTGGGGTGCCCTGGGGATCAAGTTGACAACACATGACCTGGACAGGGCTTTATTTCTCAGCCTTTCACTGCTTTGAGGATGTATCCAGGGCCCTGCTGGGAAACCAGGATTCTTTATCTCCTGGTCCAATGCAAGTACAGGTAGAGTTTCCCACCACCAGAGGAGAAGGCATCCCTCACACTGCCTACAGTTGTCTAGAGCATATCAAAATGACTCCAAAGCTCAGCCTACTTAAACTAATTCCACTTTTATTTTGCTTATTATGTACATTTTTGTGACTATAAAAAGTGACTACACATTATGATTTGGTCCCAGTTTGTTCAGAATTTTTGATGAAAAAATATTATGACTTCAATTCAGGCATTGCTAGTCTACAGAGGTTAAAGTCCTGTTTGAAAAATGACCTTAATATGGAAATTTTATTTAGAAAAGGGAATTTGAGTGATTTATGATCTCTGATCTCTAGATTTATGGGCCTTACAAACACATCCAGCAGAACCTATATAGTTTAGAGCTGATATCGGACTAGAGATTTAACATGTGAATCAGCTTGGAGTTCTGAGTCAAAGAATATCATCCTCTATCTTCCTCTAGGAAAGCCATGTGGACTTGACATTAAATCATTTCAGCTTCTCGTGATTTATCAAAGAATAATCAACTACAACCTTAAAGAAAATAGAAACATTAGTGACATTTATACAATTATCAGTCAAACTCAGTTTGATCTTCAGTTTAAGAGATTACTTGGATTCATATATTAAAGAGGCATGACAGTTGGTGTAAGTATTTATCAGTAATAACATGCATTTTAAGACAATATATTGGAAGCTTAAGAATGTCAATAGGGCATAATGTGAGAGGCTGGCATTGGGACGCAGTTTAATGGAGTCCCTTGACATACATTGATGAAGGGGTCAAAGTGTGGTGGTAAGGACATGAATTGATCCAGCAAGATATTGTCTATATTATGGAGACCTTAAGAATCAAGGAGTATAACTCTTCCTTTTAGCAGATAAAGCAACAGAAACTCAGAGGGGGTAAATGACATTTCCAGGGCCACCCAGAAGGTTAAGAAAAATTGCATCGAGGATTGTGTATTAGTCAAGGTTCTCCAGGGAACAGAACCAACCTGAAATTCTGTTCGGTTGTAGGGCAGGCCACAAGCTGGGAACTCCCATGAAGGTTTTCAATGAATTCCCTGGGAAAAGTGACTATCTGACATACAGATGGAAATCCTTCCTCAATTTAGCCCTTTCCCTTCTCTGGCCATTTCAGTCCAGGCTGGCAGTGGTTCTGCTCAGATGAATTTTGCAAAAAACTTGTCAGCTTTGCATGAATTTCTAAAGCATTAGACAATGGAACTTTCCACAGATCTTTCCTGCATAACTGCATTTCCAATCCCAGCTTCCACTGAATAGCTAACTTGATCCATGTTCAGTTTAACTCTCACATGGAGCCCTAATCTCTGGGGACTAACTTTATTGGGGCTTAGGGAGGTCCCTGAAAGAGCCCCTTCTTCCCCTAGTCTCAGAGCATGCTATCTGGATAGACTCAATATTTTCCAAACAATCAGTTTCTGGTTTCTTGGCACTTAGGAATTCATTTCTCAGCTTCTCCTTTTCCTCTTGTGTTTTACTATAAGCTGCAAGGAGAAACCAGGCTGCACCTTCCATGCTTAGCTTGAACATCTCCTCAGCTAAATATCCAGGTTCATCATTGTAGCAGTTTGGCATTGTTTCTGAATTCCAAAAACAGATATTGGATTATGTTTGTAAACTGGTCTGTACCTGGGTGTGATTAAATTATGATTAGGGCTTTGATTGGGCCACGTCAGTAGGATGTTGAGTCCCTGCCCCCTTGGTAGGCAGGGACTCACAGAGAAAACTACATGGCAGAGAAGAGAGTTGGAGTTTTGATGCTAGAGTTTTGAGCTGGAGCCTGGAAAGTAAGCACACAGAGGAGCAGAGCAGCTGAGCCCTGAGAGAATCGAGCCCTGGGGATAGAGAGAGAGCTGGTCGCCTCATAGTCTACAGCTGGCCTTGCGGAGAAAACAGAGGAGTTGAGCCCAGAGAGAAATGAGCCCCAGGAAGAGAGGAACCCAGGAAGCTTGAATCCTGGCAGACATGGGTAGCCATCTTGCTCCAACACGTGGCAATAGACTTTGGTGAGGGAAGTAACTTCTACTTTATGGCCTGGTAACTCTAAGCTTCTATGCCAAATAAATACCATTTATAAAAGCCAACAGATTTCTGGTATTTTGCATCAGCACCCCTTTGGCTGATTAATACGATCACTTTCAAGTTCTTCCTTCCATCCAACATCAGAACTCAATTTTTCCAAGTTCTCTGCCACTTTAAAACAAGGATCCCCTTTCCAACAATTTCCAATAGCACATTCATCATTTCCTACTAAAGCCTCAGTGGAAGTACCTTTAGTATCCATATTTCTACCAACAGTCTTTTTAAAGCAATCTAGGATTTTACTGTCAAGCACCTCATAATCCTTCCAGCCTCAACCCATTACCCAATTCCAAAGCCATTTCCACATTTTAGGTACTTGCAGTAGCAGCACCACACTCTCTAGTACCAAAATATACGGAAGAGAGCCCATCTTTTTGGGATGGTGAGGTATTGGGAGTGCAAATTAGATGCCTGAAGAGTGGTTTTTGAGATGAGCCTGGAGGCTAGTAAGGGTTGTGGAAGGAAGCACAGGAGGCAATATTCCTGTTGGTAGGACCAAGAAGGCTGAAAATTGTAAGTTGTCAAATTAGACAGGTGAGTTTAGGAAGAACTCATCGTATTGCTTGGGCAAGTGGAGGAGATACGGACCACGAGGCTGCGGAGTGTGGGCATTAATCATGGTTCCTGGTTGTCCTGCTGAAGAGTCTGGATTTCGTGTGTTAGATCAAGGATCAGCATCCTATGGCTTGGGCCCAAGTCTGGACCACCATCTTTTTATAAATAAAAGCTTATTGGGACATAGACATGCCCATTAATTTACATATTATCTATGGCTGCTGTCATAGTTCAATGGCAGAGTTGAATTGGCCAACAAAGCCTAAAAATGCTATCTGGTGCTTTAAGAAAAATTTGCTGAGCCCCATATTAACCATTGGAAGACTAAGTGAAAAATTTGAAAGGGAAGAATACTCTGAGGTTATTTGAAGGGTGAACTGCCAAGAATAGTTGGGAGACCATTCAGGCACTCAGACTAGCAACCATGTGGTCCAATTTGGGGGCCTTATTTATAGCCTTGAGAGTGGTTTGGAGGTAAGGAACTTGAAAGAGACCAGACCGCACTGGTGGTATTTCATTATGCCCAGTCTGGGTCCCACTTGGAGGGAAGGACATCCACAAACCAAATGAGTCCAGAGATGAAGAGGGAACCACTTTCCCATTACTTTCTTACCCCTTTCTCTTCTCTTCTGGCATTGGTAGTATTAGGTTGGTAAAGGTTTAACAACTGGCTCTTCAGAAAACAACAAAAAACTTGATTATATATAGAGCTTGCCAATTCCGGTGGTGTAAGTATTCCTGCTGGGGGGAAGTTACTGATTGCGGAGTTGGGAAGAGATGCACAGACTCAGCTCCTTGAGCCAGTTTGAGCTGATTTCAGTACACAATTGTCTGGCATCTACTCCCAGAGAGGTCCAGTAATTCCCCCAGCAACCCTAGAAATTCCCCTGGAGAATAAAGCCGCAGCAAGGTTCTCGCTTTCTCAGGCTCCCTGGTGCAGGCACTGTCACTTCAGACCACTGTGGCTGCCAGCAACAGAAACTGACCCTGCCTAACTTAACAAGCACATGGGGGCATTCACGGGAATGAAGGAAAGGCCAAAGAACAATTTTTTTCTGTAAAGATCAGAAATGGGGTCACACTGGGGAACTTGGCAGCAGGAACCAAGTGTGCAAGGATACCAGGTGATGTTGATGTCAGCTGGCAGGCTAGAGCCTTTGAACAACTTGTCTAAAAGACATGACAACCTACGGACTATTAATGGATTAAATT
The DNA here is from genome assembly GCA_029593785.1 of Cabassous unicinctus. Lineage (NCBI taxonomy): Eukaryota > Metazoa > Chordata > Mammalia > Cingulata > Chlamyphoridae > Cabassous > Cabassous unicinctus. The sequence continues at coordinate 7,596 of JAQZBX010041684.1, read as the reverse complement.
AAATCCTGGATCCAACAGTGGTTATGAAAATGCCTAGTGTGTGCCAGGCACTTTGCTGGGCATTGGGATGCAAACATTGCACCCCAATATTAGGGTTAGGGTTAGGGTATAAGTAAACAAATAAACACTACCCTCAAGACCTTGAATTTTGAGGATGGGAGAGAGGGGTATTTCAGTGGGGTAGATATTCAGGGGCATAGATTGCATGCTGATGCCAACCCAGAAGACTCTCCAGGACCTTGCGTTCTCCCAGAAATACCCCAGAGATCCATGGTTTCATGCTACAATCAAGGCTTTTATTATAGGACATATTATAAGACATGGATGAAAAATTTTATTTCTGCATCTTTTGTAAAACCCCTACTAACTGAATTGCCTACTACATAAAAGGTCCTGCAATCGATTCCCCTAAGAGTTTAGTGCTAGGAAAAATTTTTTCTCCCCTCTTGCAATGAGATACTGTAAATTTTGTCAGGCCATGAGCCTTTTGTGACATCTTCTCTTTCGCTTTTTGCCTCGATTGCTAGGAAATTACCACTTAATTCAATTTAGTGCCATCATCACTGTAACCATACTTGCCCTAGATTTTTGGCGCCATTATCTGTCCTCTGTACCATCAGATGTTTTTCCTGGTCCTCTTATATCCTTTTCTTTGAAAACAAACTGGTTGACATTCTTTTCAGAAACAGTCAAATTGTATATACTAATGATAGGAATTAGGTTGAGAATTTAGCTGTCATGATGTCATTTTATGAGAGTAGATTCTAGATTTGGCATGATTCTGATATTTTTAGAGCTGAACTTTCTTCGTTGGTGAGCAATTTTATGTGGTTTTATGAATTGAATTGTGACCCCCAAAATGATATGCTGACAGCTTAACCCTCAGAATCTTGTAATGTGACTTTAATTGGAAACAGGGTCATTCTGGATGGCATTAGATTAGTTAAAATGAGGTCATATTAGAGGAGACTTCTGCCCTCCAGAACTGTCCTTTTAAGCCACCCAGTTTGTGGCACTTTTTTCCAGCAGCCTTAGGAAATGGATACATGTGGATGGCATATAAAATTACATAATGGGAGCATGCAAATGCCCATGCCAAAATCATTGCTGCCCCGCCCTCCATTCTGTAATTAGTTAAGTTATTCTCCAATTTGCTTGCTTTGACCTGCTACTCTCAGCACCTTCTTCCTCCATCGGACTCCCTTCGGCATCCATATCTTAGCTCCCAATAATCTCCTTAGGCCCCACTTGCCCAAGCTCTTTGGATGCTCTGATTTGCTCTCAGTCTTTCTCCAAGGTACCATTTTGGTGTCCCATGCTCACTCCATCCCTCCCGCTGTCACTGCTGCTGCCCGTCCAGGCCCCACGTGAAACAAGCAGGCTGGTGCTGCTTCCCTCTGTTTTCCCATCAGGGTTCAAGCAGGAATATCCTGGGAACTTTTTGAGTATTTAAGAATTCAGGTTTTGTAGATGAGTTTTGAACTAACTGAACATCAGGCAAGAGCCCTGTCTCCAGGGCCAGTGGACAATTTATCTCCCTAGATAATATTCCAGCCTAGAAGTCATGAGGAATCCCACAGTGGACCACAGAAGGTGGCCAGGCAGTTTGGACGGCTTCTTAGCAGCCCGAAGGAGACGTTGTCGGAAGCCATCGAAAACAAATGGAGACATCAAAGCACTGTGAATTGTCATTTTTCTACTTCCTTCCTCCTCTGCCACATTTTAATACTTCCTGCGCTAAGGTCACTTGTCTCATCTTTCCTTTGCAAGGTATTTCCCAATGAAGGATGAAGAAGGGTTGATGCATGACATGGGAAATTACTTTCTGGTAACTCGACTGGCTATAGATTTCCTTCCTGGCATACTGGTGTCCACCTCCTATCCCACAGGCTGATTTGTTAGTCATGGGTCCTTTTCTGAGTGAAAGGCAAATAGGTAGAAAATGTTGTCATAAAACTTCAGGTCACTGTACCTTCTCTGTTAACCTCCTTCTGCCATGAAAAACCTGATTGTCATCCTGAAATGGTATGTCCTGCTCTGGGCTCTAAAATATTAAACATACATGCACACATGTACACAGACACAAATAAAAGGAATCTGTGGCTCCCCTAAGACAGAGACACTGTCAATGCATAAGCAGCCAGGAGATTTTCCCAGGTGATTATTTCCTCCCTTACCAAGATCCGCCCATATATTACTGCACTGACAGCAGAATTCACATTACCAGCTTTTTTATTTTCCATAACAGTTATCCAAAGAATTTTCTGCTTTGCTAAATGGCAGGTTTGCATGCATGGACATAAGGCCATGGCTGACATCCTGTTATGACATCCATCTTCACTTATGAAGAAAGACAGGGTGTTTCTCTGTTCTCTGTCACTGGTGAGTTCTCCCCTCTCCCTCCATGAAGATATATGTCATAACAGAACTCAGCCGCCAGGTGATTTCTCTTTCTCTATGCAGAAGGTATAAACATTACCAATTGCTGACAAGAAGTTGGTACTGAGAGGGCAGAAGATTTCACTTGCCACCTGCCTGTTTGAAAATGGAGAATATGGAGAACCGCCTGGTCTGCTCAAGCAGTGTACACTCTGGACTCCCTTCGAGGGCTTCCTTATCGCAGTGGCAGCTCTCCTGAGCTATCACCCACCCCTCAACCCCCTCTAGACAATGCTTTCCCTTCCGACCTATCACCTTCTCCAGCTGACTTCTTGATTGCTTAGATTTTCTTTCTGCAACTTCCCTTATCTTCTCCCCACCCTGTCTCTGAAAACAGGGTCTATTTCTTCCTTTTCATGTCAAAGTCTGCCCTGTGCTCCTGATCCAGTCCTTTCATCTTTCTCTAGAAGCATCCCTTTTTAAATATGTCCATTTTCCCCAGCATGTTAACCTCTTCCAATTGGTTATCAAAAGTGTCTAATGTGCCATGCCAAAAGCGTCAATATTCCACCTTCCCACCCTCACCATCTCAATAATCAGTCCATCGTCACTCACCTCTTTTACCCATCATCTTACTTTATCTCCCAGTTTATATGGCATTTACCACCCTTCTCCGTATTCTTTTTCCTTGGCTTTTGGAACAGCATCTTCTCCTGTTTCCTGGGATGGGTACTTTGCCTATTTTGCTGGCTCCTCTTTCTCTGTCTGCCCCTTAATTCTGAGTTTTGTATCAGCTGGAAATGCATTCAGCTGTTAGAAACAGAACATCCAACTAACAGTGACTCAAACAGGAGCAAGTGGAAGTCTGGAGGTGAGCAGTGGCTTTCATTGCTTTGCTGTGTGGTGGTGCCAGCTTGGATTCCTCAGTAGCCATCATCCTCATGCTTGTTACTACTTCATGCTTCTGAGAAGGCTGCCAGCCACAGCTTCATGTCCTCACACCAGCATCCAAAGCAGGAAAAAGAGCAGGAGAAAAAATATGCCTTTTTATCTCTCCCAGAAGCAGCATGAGACTTTCCCTTCTGTCTTGCTGGACAGAACTGTGTTAGACAGGCCAGCGTGCTCACCTCCAGGTGTAAGGGAAGTTGGAAAGGCGGATTTGGCAAATGGAGATGGAATTGTCATGCTGGGATTGGAGGAGGAAAGGTGGGGAGATGAGAAGTGGCAGACACGATTAGTGTCAATTCTATCTGTGGCTTTTTATTTCCCAATAAACTTTACTAGATGGACTGTGTCCACTTTTGTGACCTCACGTTTCACCTTCAAGCCAGTGACTCTCAAGTCTCTGTCTTTACACGTCTCCTTTCATCCGAGCTTCAGACTCAGATTTAATTTATGACTGACACCCCCTAGAAACGCCACAGGCACCCCAACTCAGTGCATCTTGAACAAACTGGCCTTCCTTGCTGAAACCAGTTCAGTTTCCTAAAGACCCCACCTCTAATAATTTCATCATCCACTCCACTGCCAAAGCAAATCCAGGTGCTTTAACCTCCATTTTATCTGTGGACTCACCAGGAATTTCTGTATATGGAGGTGTTCGGACCTCGTCTTGAAACTTGTTTTTCCAGAAAGGAAATTTTGGGGGAGATATGTGTCATAAAACTTCAGAACACCTCTTATTGAAGCTCCCTTGTCCCTGACATCCAAGCAGCCACAAGATCCTTCAGGATTCTACCTTCAGAATCTCTCTGGGATTGCTCCCTCCTCCCAGTCACAGCCATAGGACGCGATTTAGGCATGTGGGTTCAGGGAATGACTTATTTAAATAGGCAGCCAGGAAATACAAGGATTGCACCATGATGATATCTTATATACAGCGTTTTAGCAATTATCAAAATTTTGGATGTTAAATATTGTTAGCAATTCAAGTTTGAAACAAAACGTTTTCACTTTTTTATGCTTCAGGGTCCATTTAATTTAAAAATATCCTAAACTTAAAAATATCCTAAGCATGCAAAGCAGGTTGTTGAAACAATGAACAGAACAAATCTATTACCATTTGCAACTACATATCAGTGTGAATCAGAACTTTTCTCTATTGCGTAAAGCTGTGGCAGGTGTAAGGACAGTTGACTCATAACCCCCACTGTCAAATCTGTTTCTCATGGAAATTTCTTTGTTTACATTTGTTGGCCTCCTATCATGAAAATGTTACCAATATGAACATCTACCATAAATATTAACTGGTTATACCACTTCATCATTAGGTAATTGGAGTCCAGTCTGAGATTTCATGTGAAAAACTGCATTTAGCTATTTTAAAATGGTGAAGCCACTGGACTTTAGGAGGAAATGCCATGAAACCATTGACATTGAAATCATTTTCCAGCACTTTCTTATGAACCCAAGGTTGGGCTCACGTGGATAGTATTGCTTTCCTTTCAAATCAGCATGGTTCATGCGCTCTGCCTCTGCACCTGCTCTTCCTAATGCCTGAATCCCAATCCCTCCTCGACACCTGAAGGTCCTCCCCTTACACCTCAAGCCTCAGAGTCTGCATGCATCTCTAATGTAGCTTCACCATCCTCTTATTACTTGTACGGGTGTTTCTTCCACCTCTTAAGCTCATCCCCTTGTGGTAAGAAGTCATGTTAATTTATTCATGTTTATTGTTCATTTTTCCATTCAGGCATTCACAAATATAGGTGGAGCTCTTACTGTGAGGAAGTAATGGTAATAAGATTCAGGAGTGTACATTTTTGTGAGAGACATAAACATGTTTAAGCACATATAACCTTGTGCTAAATATTATGATAGTTGTTAGCACAGAGTGGGAAATGGGGTCCATTGTGCAATGATGTGGGCAGGGACGATGGAACCTAACCTTGACTTGGGAGGGGTGACTTGAAGGACAAGAGTTAGCCAGGAAAAGGCCATACATGATTCCTCTCTACATTCTCTAGCATCTAGCACATACTTAGTATATAGTAGGGGATCAATAAATGCTTGTTAAATAATGGACGGATAGATGGATGGATTCATCGAAGGATGCATGGATAGGTGGGTCAATGGATGGATGGGTGGTTGGGTGGGTGGAAGCACGGATGGATGGATGGATGGTTGCATAGATAGGTGGGTCAATGGATGGATGGGTGGGTGGATGGAAGGATGCATGGATAGATGATGATCAATAGCTTTGAAAATTTCCAGTGGAGGACACTGACATTAGGAAAACATTTTTCTAGCTGTTGTGGTATACAAATCCCCATTACTCTAGATGCAAATTAATATGGACAATGTGTTATTAAAGCAAAAAGGGAAAAGGTTATATTCACTCCATAAGCATATTTTGAGCCTCAAGCCCTTGGCTGGTTGCTAGGATACCCAAGGGGCTCACCCATGAGCAGAATTATTATAGCACAAAATAGCAAACTCCATGGGTACAGGTAATCACAGAAGAAAAGAAACATGGGGCTCTCACAACGCTGGCTAGCTCACACCCCGATACAGGCCCTGTTGGCATCGGTCCTTCTCTTCCTAGGTCTGATTTCCGTTGTACTTGTGCTATCACTTTTGGTTATCATCTGTCCCCCTTGTGAATCTTACGCTCCATGACGGCAGGGACCATGTCCACCTTTGCTTCACCATTTTATTCCCAGCGCCACTCACGGTATCTGACAGATAGTAGGTTTTTAACAAATCAATGATGATTGATTGAATAAATGGGAAGCTTCCCAGAGAAGATAAGCACATCTCTGAAGGATGAAGAGAAGTTGTTCAGGTTGACAAGGTCCAAAAGCACTTTCCTGGTGGAAGGAAAAGCAGATGCTCAGAGGGGAGAGGGTATGAGGAGCTCTGGGAACCGCCAGCAGCTCAGCCTTCACGAGGCTCTGGGGCAGAGATGGATGATGAGGGTGGACAGCAGGCTGGGGCCTGATGTCCAAGAACACCCCAGGGAGGTGGATGGCATCCCTTTGGGAACTGGTGTTAGTGACCAGTTTTAAGGGTGAAAGTGAAAGTGTCAGCTCAGCCTTTCCCATCAGCCCTGCTGGCCTCAGAGTGGAGAAAAGATGGGGAAGATTATCACAGAAGAGCAAACCCTCCTCACAGTCGGAGAGGTCACCCCTTACTGCGCGACCCTGGGCAAACCCCGGCCCTCTCCAGGCCTCAGCCGTCCCATCTGCACATTGAGAGCTTAGACATCCCAGAGGCCCCTGCAGCACCGGCCACGCTATGACCTAAATATGAAAGGCAGTGTTCTGTTTGGCCATCCCACTAACATCCGCCCTCAAGCACCGCCCTTGTGGATAATGGTTCTTTTAAAGCCACTCAATGCTGTATTGACAGAAATTAAATTAGCCATCAGTGCGGGCAATCAGTGGCTGTGGGGCTGTTAAAGGTAATAAAGGCGATGCTCTCCAACCATCGTCAATTATACTGTGACCCCGTGATGAGAGGGGACAGCTGCTTTTCATTGGAAAGCCAGCGGTGGAGTCCTGCTTCCCACCCTGAAGGCACAAGTTCAAACCTCACCTCAGGGCTGTTGTTCCTAATGGGGACAGGCACTGCCTGGGGAGCTGATGGGAAGTTATGGGTGTTGGAGTGGAGTCAGGGCCCCTAGAGGAATCGCCGAGGGCTAGACAAACCCACAGACCCCTCCAAACAGGCAGCCCAGGTCCAGCAGGGAAAGCCATAGGCATGGGGTTAAAACCTCTACTCTGCCTCTGGCTTGCTGTGTGACTTTGAGCAAGGACAGGTACCTCTCTGATCCTTGGTCTTCTCATCTCTCCAGCAAGCATAATGAGAACTTGGGTCACCAGGATGTTCTGAAAATTCTGAGATAACTTATGCCTGGTACCCAGCTCAGCGAGCAGCAGCACCTGATGGGGGCTCAGTAACCATTACCTCCCCTCCCACAATGAAGGGCGGAGCTGGGCGAAGACTCCAGCTCCAGGTCACGAGCCGGTGCTGTTTCTGTCCCCTCTTGCCCGGACTCGCGACCCCACAGTCTTAGGGATTAGCCATAAACCCTGCGGATGGCAGTGGGGCAGCAGTTGGGGAACGAGGCTCTGTTCCCAGGTGTGCGGTTGAGCAAGCAAGGCGACTCCTCACTGTCAAAGTGGTAGTGGTGAGCGTTAAACAAGACAATTCAGTCAGCTCTGCTTTAACGCTCGTTTTATTCTATTTTTTAATTTTATTGAATTTTATTTATTT
>JAQZBX010041683.1:0-22262 GCA_029593785.1 Cabassous unicinctus | reverse complement strand
ATATTCTAAGTAAGTAATCATATCATCCTAAGTAATGAGGATTTGTTCCTTTGTTTTCAATTCTTAGACTACCAATTTGTTTATCTTATCTTAGTGCATAGGTTAAGTTGTGCCATAGTAAGTTGAGAATAACTCTGATAAAATGTCATCTTATATTTTCCCTCATTGGAAATGGTGATGATAATGATAATGATTCTGGCATTTATCATTGAGTATGATGCTTGCTGAAGGAATTGGTGGTTAAACTTCACTGAGCTAAGGAAATTCCCTTCCATCTCTGAATAGCTGAACTTCATCAAATGTTTTTCCTCATTCTACTGAGATGATTATGTATTTTCTGTTATTTTTCTCCTGAAGCTGTAAATACAGTCATTTATGTTGTAACAATAATATATTATCTCTGTTTGTAATACTTACATGCTTGGGATACAACCTACAAGCATTCTTTTTATAATGATAGCATATGCTGGATTTATTAACTTAGGTTTTATATCCATCTATAATGAAAAGATTGGACTATAATTATTTTTTCTTTTTCTTTCCTTTTCTAGTTTTAATATAAATTTTATACTAACATCATAAAAAAGTTGAAGTGGTTTGCCTCATTTACTAATCTCTGGAAGAGTGGATGTAAGAATGGGATTAGCCAACTTTTAATATTTTATAAAGTTTAACTTTAAATTATGCTTTCTGTGTCTTAAGTCACTTTTACTAAAGAATGTGTACATGGAATTTGGGCATATTCTAAAATTTCAAATACTAGCATAGAGTAATTTTTATTCTCACAGATTTTTACGTTCTCTATAATAATACCTACTTTTTTCATTAAGTTGATAGATTTGTAATCTATGCATTTTCTTATGCACAAAGAATATTCTCATTTTAAAAACTTCTGTCTTTTGAAAGATCAGGTTTAATTTTCTTAATCTTTATTGTGTCATTTTTCTATTTTATTAAACTCTGCTCTCTTACTTACTTCTTAAATTTCCTTCTTCTATTTCCTTTGCATTCCCGTTGTTGCATGTTTTCAACTCTTTGATTGGGCAATTAACTTATCTATTTATCAATTAATGTTTCAGTGTATCTCAGTAAACTGGCTCTATCCCAAATATCTGAATATATAGAACTGTTATTCAGTTTTAAATATTTTGTTTGGTTTTTATGATTTATACTTCAGACTTAAAAAATTTTTCAAGCATATGGGGCATTTATTCTCTAGTTCTCTAAACTGAATTTAAGTTTTATTTCACAGTGGTCTAAAGATGGACCCTATTATGATACTTTGATGTATTTACAGATATTTTTTTGTAGCCAGGTACATGGTCAATACTTATGAATGTTCCATGTGTGCTTGAAAAAATGTCGATTTGCTAAATGTCCACCAGGCTAAGGATATATACCTATTAAGTCAAGCATTTTAACTCTGTTAAAATCTACACCCTTTCTAATTTTTGAACACTTGATATATCATTCCTGTTTGTAATGACATGTTTTAGAAATCGCAATGTATGCTTTATGTAATTTGTAGGTACATTGTTAGGTACAATTATGTTTGGTTATTTTTGAATACTGTATTAGCCAGGGTTCCCTAGGGAAACAGAATCAACAGGAGATATCTGTCAATAGTATAAGATTTTATAAGAGTCTCTCACATGACGGTGGGGGTGCACAAGTCCAGGTTCTGCAGGCAGGCTGCAAACCAGGGGCTCCAATGATAGTAAATGAAGGTCTTTGATGAGTTTCTGTGAGACATTGGCTGTTCAAAGAGGAGCTGGGAAATTCTCTCTGAATGCCGAAATCACTTCCCCTTATAAGGCATTCAACTGATTGGATAAAGCCTCACTCATTGCTGATGGCAATCTCCCTGGTTGATGCAGATGTAATCAGCCATCTATGCGGTAAACTCACTGATGACTAAAGCCAATAAATGTCCTTATATTACAATTAGCCCAGTGCTTCTTGACCAAACGATGGGGCAGAATTATCTGGCCAAGTTGACTCATTAGCCTAACCATCACAGTCCACCCCTTGTCAACTTGGCAACCATACACATTACCTTAAACCATACTTAGTTTCTAAGTAAAAACAATAACAGACATGCATACCTATATTTTTCCACCTATGAATATTCAACTCCCTTGCATACAACCAGAAACACATTTTTTCTTACAGAATAGGGTGCAAGTCCTTGGGCATTATTCACTCTTAAACTTGACATCCTTAAATATTATGACTTGAAGCTAATACAACTTGCCATATGATAAGGGAAAACATTGGGGAAGAAAACAAAGAAATTTGTTTTGTGTACAAATACAATCATACTCATAATGAAAAAAGGAAGAAAGATTCATGACTATTACAGTCCTTGTTTCTGTAACTGGTCACATGGACAAAGTTCATATTAATCACTACTTTCTTCCACTACCCATTCCATGTTCCCATTACCCTCAACAAGCACTTCAGCTGGCCATGGATTTTTGCCTGGTGGGGTGATCCAAAGTTTCATTGCTGAAGATTCTGGGACACTGTTAGTCCTGCTTGGATTGGGTTACAATTTTCCATTGACTTTAATCACAGGGCATAGTAGTACTAGGAGATGCCCTAGAGGATCTCCTGTATTCCAGGCAAATTCTTCTTTACCCCATTATGTAGATACAGTCCTATTTCCCTTTGATAGTCAGGATCAGTCACCCCAGCCATTACAGTAATTCCCTTCTTTGCCCGTTGATTCAGAGGTAAGAGGAGCCCAAAGTGACCAGATGGCAGTCTTAACTTCTAGTTCTGTGGAATCATTGTTGTGTTCCCTGGTGGCAGCACTCTTGTTTTTGGGACTAAGACCTGTAGACCAGCAGAGCTTAGGGTTGCAGGGACAGGAAGCAAAAATTTTCATAGTCACTAAGGGTAATAGTGAGTGCTGTCACTCCCATTTCCACCCCTCGATTCCTGGACCCATGAATCCTGGTAATGGGATAAACAGCACCATAGAGTGGATGATGATTTAGAGCATACACAGCCTCCTGGAGAATATTGCCCCCGCCTTGCAAGGTATTGCCACCTAGTTGGCACCATAACCGAGTCTTCAAAAGGCCATTCCACCATTTTATTAATCCAGCTGTTTCAGGGTGGTGGGGAACATGGTAAGACCAGTGAATTCCATAGGCATGTGCCCATTCCCACACATCATTTGCTGTGAAATGGGTTCCTTGATAAGAAGCAATGCTGTGTGAAGTGCCATGGTGATAGATATGATTTGGTAAGTCCATGGATGGTAGTTTTGGAAGAAGCATTGCATGCAGGAAATGCAAACCCATATCTGGAGTATGTGTACATTCCAGTTAAAAGAAATCACTACTCCTTCCATGGTGGATGTGGTCCAATGTAGTCAACAGGCCACCAGGCAGCAGGATGGTCACCTTGAGGAATGGTGCCATATCAGGGCCTGAGTGTGGGTCTCTGCTGAATGGTAGATTGGGCATTCAGCTGTGGCTGTAGCCAAGTCAGCCTTGGTGAGGGGAAGTCCATTTTGCTGAGCCCATGCAGAACCTCCATCCCTACCTCCATGGCCCATTCATTCATGAGCCCATTGGGCAATGACAGGAGTGGCTGGAGAAAGAAGCTGAGCATTAACCACTGAGCAGGTCATCTTATTGACTTGATTATTAAAATCTTTCTCTGTTGTGGTCACCCTCTGGTGAGCATTAACATGGGACATAAATGTTTTCATTTTTTTTTGCCCACTCAGAAAGGTCTATCCACATACCTCTTCCCCACACCTCTCTGCCACCAATTTTCCAGTCATGTTCCTTCCAAGTCCCTGACCATCCAACTAAACCATTGGCAACAGCCATGAATCAGTGTACAAATGTACCTCTGGCCATTTCTTCTTCCAAGCAAAATGAACAACCAGGTGCACTGCTCGAAGTTCTGCCCACTGGGAGAATTTGCCCTCACCACTACCCTTCAGGGATGTTCCAGAAAAGGGCTGCAGTGCTGCAGCTGACTACCTTTGGGTGGTACCTGCATAGACAGAGTTTTCTCTTCCTCGGTCAACTTATTGTAAGGAACTCTCCAACAGGTCAAAGCTGTGGGCTGGGAAAGAGAAGGTAACATGGCAGGGGTGGTGAACATGGGCATTTGGGCAGCTTCCTCATATAACTTAATTGTGCCTTAAGAGTCTGCTCAAGCCCTATCTCGTGTATACCACTTCCACTTTATTATGGAGTGCTGCTGTGTATGCCCAACTTTATGGTTTGGAGGGTCAGACAATACCCAGATCATGATATCAACTGAGGTCTCATGATAACTTTTTGATGGCCTATGGTTAAATGTTCAGTCTCTACTAAGGCCTGGTAGTAGGCCAAAAGCTGTTTCTCAAAAGGAGAGTAGTTATCTGCAGAGGATGGCAGGGTTTTGCTCCAAAATCCTAAGCTCATGTGTTGTACTTCTCCTATACGGTCCTGCCAAAGGCTCCAGACAGCATCTCTATTTGCCACTGAAACTTCCAGCACCATTGGATCTGCTGGATCATATGGCCCAAGTGGTAGTGCAGCTTGCAAAGCAGCCTGGACCTGTTGCAGAGCCTCCTCTTGTTCTGGTTCCCAATCAAAACTAGCAGCTTTTTTGGTCACTCGGTAAATGGGCTGGAGTAGCGTACCCAAATGAGGAATGTGTTCTCTCCAAAATCTGAAGAGACCAACTAAGTGTTGTGCCTCTTTTTTTGGTCATAGTAGAGGCCAAATACTACAGCTTATCCTTCACTTTAGAAGGGATATCTCGACATGCCTCATACCACTGGACACCTAGAAATTTCACTGAAGTGGAAAGCCCCTGTATTTTTGTTGGATTTATCTCCTATCCTCTCTCACACAAATGTCTTGCCAATTAGTCAAGAGTCTTTGCTACTTCTTGCTCACTAGATCCTATCAACATGGTATCATCAATATACCGGACCATTGTGATGTTTTGTTAGAGGGAGAGATGATCAAGGTCCCTGCAGGTAATATTATGACATAGGGCTGGAGAGTTGGTATACCCTGAGGCAGGACAGTGAAGGTCTATTGTTGGCCTTGCCAGCTGAAGCAAACTGTTTCTGGTGGTCCTTCCTAATGGCAATCAAGAAAAAAGTGTTTGCCAGATTAACAGCTACATACCACGTACCTGGGGAAGTGTTGATTTGCTCAAGCAATGATACCACATCTGGGACAGCAGCTGCAATTGGAGTTACCACCTGGTTAAGTTTATGATAATCTACTGTCATCCTCAGATCCATCTGTTTTCTGCACAGGCCAAATAGGAGAGGTGAATGGGGATGTGGTGGGAATCATCATCCCTGCATCCTTCAAATACTTGATCATAGCACTAATCTCTGCAATCCCTCCATGAACCTGGTATTGCTTTTGATTTACTATTTTGCTAAGCAGAGGTAGTTCTAGTGGCTTCCATTGGCCTTTCCTACCATAATAACCCTCATTCCACAAGTCAGGGATCCAATGTGGGAATTCTGCCAGTTACTGAGAATATCTATTCCAATTATGCATTCTGGAACTGGGGAAATAACCACAGAATGGGTCCCGGGACCCACTGAACCCACTGTGAGAGAGAACTGAGCAAACTACATCAACCACCTGAGCTCCATAAGCTCCTACTCTGACTGGTGGACCACAGTGATAATTTGAGTTTCCTAGAATTAATGTCACTTCTGAGTCAGTGTCTAATAATCCCTGAAATGTCTGATCATTTCCTTTTCTCAATGCACAGGTACTCTGGTAAAAGTCAGTAGATCTCCTTGGGAAGATCTACTGTATCTACTGTGAGAGGAAGATTAACAGTATAAATTTTTGGCAGTTTAACAGGATCCTTCCCCAAAGGGACCTGGCCTTCTCCTCATTCAAGGGACTCTGGATCTGTAAACTATCTGAAGTCTGGGAATTGATTAAGGGGTCGTGATTCTCTGCATCTGTAATTTGAGTTAAAGTTTTGTGCACTTGACCTAGAACTCTTCTGCTTATACCGATCCAGAAGAAATTTAGTTGACTGCCCATCTATTTCACTTCTAGATACCCCATGATCTATTAACCAATGCCATAAATCTATGCAAAAAAGACTATTTTGAGTGTGGCTTTGAATCTGCCTTTTATTGCGGTAGCCATGCCCACCTTGTCATTGGTGATTAACTACCTATATTTGACCTTTACCGGCCCCAGATCCGATCATCCCCATAATGGTCAAGATTCTAATTCTATTACAGCCCTCCCTACAGTAATATCTGGACTACAGAGAAGAGCAACCACAGAGCTCTTCAGAGAAGGTAGAGTTAGTCTTACAAACTTATTCCTCACAGTCCTGTTTAAAGGTGTGTTCTCTGGACATTCCTGGGGTGGGTAGGCAGGTCTTGACTGGTAAATCCATTCTAGCATTCCAATCTTTCTTAGTCTTTGAATTCCCTCTTCTACTGTATACCAAGGTAAATTGGGCAGCTCAACCTCAGATATGCTAATCGGTCATTTGGTCTATGTTTCAGGAAGCCACCCGAACAAACTGTTAGTGCCCTTTCTAACCCCTCAAGCAAAAGCATTGAATCCAGAATTTCTGCTTAGTGTGCCCGTATCAATTAATTCAGCATTATCCATCTCTATATTCCTTCCACTATCATCCCATACCCTTAGTATCCATTCTCACACATATTCCCCTGATTTCTGTCTGTATAAGTTGGAAAACTCATGCAGTTCTTTCAGAGTATAACGTACTTCCTCATGGGTCACACTTTGTATTTCACCTTTGGGGGCTTATTGTGATTTTAATCTAGTAATAGGTCTCCAAGAGAAGAGGGGTGGTGGGGGTGAGTAAGGAGAAGGATCAGAAATGTCTTACAGCTACTGACTTCAGGGCATTCCTTTGCATTTTCTTCTGGTGAGACAGGATTAATCTCTTCAGGTAGGGTTGGAAGGCAGATTCCCCATGGCAGGGTGGAGACTGGGCAGTGCAGGCTTCAGTTTGGCTGGTACTCACCTCAGTCCTGGAGGAAGGTCTGAACTCCTTGGGGCAGGCTGGAGCCTGGGTGATACAAGGTTGACAAGGTGTTGTCTCCACAGGGCTGGCCATCACAGGTTTATCTGGCAAAGTCTCAGCAGAATTTAGGGTTCCAATGTCCCCACCAACATTATTATCATACTATTATGTCTCCATACGAATCCTCTGGGTTCTACTCCTTTCCAATCAACGCCTTCACTTTAACTGCAGAAACCCTGTAGGGATGAGATTTTAGTTTCCTTTGTAACTCTGCTACTCATACAATGAGGTTTGAGTTTCGTTCTCAGATATCTCAAGATTGTGCACGAGACAAGATTTTCTTTCAGAGCACACATAGAAACTTTCATATCAGTCATATGGCATTTGAATTTCAAATTTGAAGACTTTAGCTCATCTCTTTCTTTTGTAACTGTATCCAGAGTATCTAGGAGGAGCCAGCCAACATCATCACACCTTTTGACTCCACAAAATTCTGTTAAGGTGTTGAAAACACCCTCATCCAGATCCTTTCTTCTTATAAGCATGGAAGTAGGGGAATCCAGTGATGCTATTTTGCATATCTCCATTGCCAACTCATGCCATGGGGTGTTAGTGGCCACATCATTATTGAAAAGGGAGTCATTAGTACCCTTGAGTCCAATTAGAGAGACAATTGCAAAACTCCCAGAACCACCTCAGGCATCCATGTTTAAGATTCTGTTCCTCAAGAACCACTCCTGTTTCCAAGCTATATTAGTCATGGCTCTCTAGGGAAACAGAATCAACAGGAGATATCTGTCAATAGTGTGGGATTTTATGAGTCATTCACATGACCGTGGGGTTGCACAAGTCCAGGTTCCACAGACAGGCTGTAATCCAGGGGTTCCGATGAATGTCCAATGAAGGTCCTTGATGAGTTTCCGCCAGACATTGACTGTCCAAAGAGGAGCTGGGAAATTCTCTCTGAATGTTGAAATCATTCCCCCTTTAAGGCATTCAACTGATTGGATAAAGTGTCACTCATTGCTGATGGCAATCTTCCTGGTTGATGCAGATGTAATCAGCCATCTATGCGGTAAACTCAACGATGAATAAAGCCCATAAATGTCCTTGTATTACAATTAGCTCAGTGCTTGCTTGACCAAACAAATGAGCACAATTACCTGGCCGAGTTGACACATTAGCCTAATCATCACAAATATATTTCTTAAGGAACTGCACTTTTTATTTTCATTTAATGATTCTTTATTATTCCTAATGTTTGTTTTGTCTTAAAGTTTATTTTATCTGATATTAATATTGTTTCAGCAATTTCTACTCATTTACCTTCAACCTTTCCTTAACATTATGTTTTAGATATTTCTCTTATAAAACATACCTAACTAAAATGATTTCCTAATTTTTTCCTTTTTTTCCCTAATTTTCCCTGATTTTGATTGCTCTCTTATTTTTCTTATTTTCTTCTAAGAAAGTGGATTTTTTGGCATGTGTTCACCATTTTATTGCTACTTCTAATAATTTTATTATTTTGGTGAATAAACTTAAAATTTTAACATAATAAATGGCATAACCTCCAAACAATGCTTAATATCTCTCCCTTACAAGGTTTTAATATTTTATTATTGTGTTGTCTTCCTTATTATTTCTAGTATTTTTCTTTCAACTTGATTTTTATCAACCCTTGAATTACTCATTATCATTGTTATTAGAATCTCCATTGTTATACTATTATTATTATTATTATTATTAATTTGTATATTCAATGTTTATTTAGGTGTAAAAATGTACCTATTCATTTATTTATTCAACATTGTTTCTTAAATATTACTCTTTCTCTCTGGGGATTTATCCCATGCTGTAACATATCCCTTAATACTGTTTTAAGTAAAGATTAATACACTAAAACAGTCTAAATTGACTTTTGTTCCCTAATTGAATCATATGTAAACTAAATAGAAACTATTTTGCTGAGTTAGTTTTCCTCACCACTTTGAAGATATTACTCCATTGTCTTCTGCTAGGTATTAATGTTGTCACTCTGTTGTTTCTATTTTGGTAATCTCTCTTTTCTTCCTGACAGATTATAAAATTTTTGCTTTATCTTTGGTATTCTGCAGTTCAACTATCATGTGTCTAGTATGGATTTGTTTTGATTTTTTGCTTAATAGTTATTCTTTTTCAAGCTGAATATTTATTTTTCTTTAATTCTAGGAAAACTCTTGTAAATATTTATTCTATACTCTTCTCTTTGTTCTCTTTCTAGAACTATGATTAAACATATTTTAGACATTCTCATAGCCCCCAAATCTCTGAACAGTCCTTTCATTTATTCTTTCTCTTTCCCTTGCTTTGCACTATTCTGGGTATTTTCCTCAGCTATATCTCTTAATTCATTAATTCTTTTCCTAACAATATAAAATCACTGTTTCCCACAGATTTATGAAAGGGACCTATTTAATAAGTAGGCCTTCATGTATTGACCCAAGTTATTGATAAAGCCATTGATCATGTGGAGGCTAAGAACAAAGACAAATTCTTGCTGCATGTGTCTTCAAATCTCTCTGTGGTTTGTTATGGTTTATTTCAATTTCACCCTGAAATTTATCTATCTAACTATGATATTTATCCAGCTCATATTTCCCTATCAACCAAAATTATGCCATAAACATTTTTTGTCAAAGACCTTTAAGCTCAGATACTCTATATATCCTACATTTTCCCAATCAACAACTAAACCGATCAAAAGAGAAAATAAAATTTGAGTGATGTATCTGGTTCAGTGGATAAATGCTAATCTCTATAAATCACAAAGAACTTTTGTAATTTTTCAGAAACTGCTGCTTTTCTTGTTCATTTTAGATTTCCAAGGTAAGCTTTTTTCCCCCGTAGTATACAAAATGTAGTTTTTAAAAATAGGAATTTTATTTACTTGAGTCTTTCATCATCTTTTTTCATCATAATTTCTAAATGATTACTGGAAAGAATTTGGCTATCTAATTTTAAGTTTTCTCAGTGTATGTGTGGTAATGTGTCTAGGTCTAGATTAAGACACTTAAGAGACCAAGAAAAATATGTTTAATTCCCATTTTCAAGTTTCTACCTCTTTAAATGTTTTGATCAATAGGGAAGGACTGTGTCAATATAAATATTGTAGATGTGTAAAGAAATGGAAATGCTAATCCTGGTGAGTTACATTAAGATTTGGGGATGTGGAGCGGCTAAAGGTTGTTAGGCAAGGAAGTTGCATGATCACATTTAATTTTGGGTAGATCACTTAGGTTTTAGTGTGGAACATGGATAAGAGTTTGATAGGCAATTGATTTGATTCAGAGAAGACACGGGAGATGGCCTTAACTGGGGAAATGATACTGACAATGTAGAGATGTGGTTTAGTTCAAGATTTACGTAGGAGATAATTACACAGGACTTCATGGAAAATTAGTTCTGGGGTGATGAATGAATCAAGGATGACACAGATGCTGACATGGCTAAACCAAGACAAGGGTCAGATTTGGATGAGAAACAACCAGTTTGAACAAGCTGAATGTGGACTGCCAGTATGCACATCTGAGTGAAGATGTCCAGTGCCCAGTCTGAAGTTTAGGAGAAAACCTTGCCCAATTTGTAATTGAAGTCAGGAAAATATATGCAAATAATATATGCAAACATCCAAGGGAAGAAGAAAAATGAGAAGCTAAGAAGACAGGGTCTGGGTAAACCAGGAGAAACTCGTATTAAGAGAGCAAAGAGAAAGGAGCATTGCAAAAATGAGGGCGTAGTTAACATTATCCGAAGATACTGAGAGTAAAACTGTTAAAATTGAGAAATGTGCACTGGGCATGGCAACAAGGGGTTAGCACCAAGGTCATGTCATGAGAGCATTTTCAGGAAAGTGCTATTTAAGAAACCCTTATTTCCGTACGCTGATGTGTATGAGAGGTGAAAAAATAGAAGCAGCAAGTGTAAGCAACTGTTTCAAGAAATTATTTTAGCCAAAATGTTTTTCATGGGTTCTTATTTTCAAATATCAGGCTATGAAATTTACATTCAGCCATATATGTGTAATTGTTTACCAAACAAGTTGGCAAATGTCATAGTCATATGCTGGTCATAGTAAATCACAGCCTATTAAAAATATCTCAAATTAAGAAAATAAGATGACATACACTAACTTAAATCTTTCTTCTTTATATTTTTCTTTAACATTATACTTAATTAAGGACACAAATATTCCCCAATTATTAAAAAATGTATATCGTTTATTAATTTTATCTTTTTTTTAAAGAAAGCAGTTTGATCATTTTAATTGATGTAATATTCAAATAAAGCCCAAGTTTAAAAGTTAATTTTGTCTTGGTAGAGAAATGTAAATGTCCTCATAATTTCTAAATCTACTTTAAATATCCAAAGAAAAGAATTATATGATTTCTCAGATTAAATAGATATCAAGTTAATTTTCTTTAAATTATTCATAATGCACATATTAGCCCTTCATTTCATATTAGATGTTTTTAAACCATTCCCAGTTGCCATTAATCCAATTTATGTAAAGTTAAAATGACTTGGTAAAAAAAAATCAGCTATGGAAATCATAGTCCTTGATTATACTGGCTAAAAAGAAAAATAACATAATGCTAGTAGAATAAGTAAGTAAAAAAGAACTGTTCTCTGAGAACTTGGTGTGTCCTAGACTCTCTAAGAATTATTTGTATTGACCAACATTAATTGACATGCTATGCTAGAAAAAAAAAAAAAAAAAAAAACCTACAAACTATCTCTGCCAATTTCTCATCAGGCTTTGAATTCAATTATGATAGTATTATAACTTATAAGCCCAGCAGAGTTGAAAATCTTACAGTAAACACAAGTCTCCTGAATGACACTGTCAGAATTATTTTAGATTTTTTTTAAATTTCGGATTCCAATCTCTCAATATTAGATTCTTCTCTTTTTTGAATCCTGGTGTGTGTACTATGAAAATTGGTGTATTTCCATGTGATGATTATAAGGCCAAGCACAAGGTCACCAATTCTTAAAATAACATCAAGTCACTGTTATTTATTAAAAAAAGTTAAAAGAACAAATAGGCTTGTTCTGACCAAGGAGTGTTCAAATGAGACAAAAAATTATTCTCACAGATTTTCACTAGTTTATAAATAATATCAATATTCCTCTCTGGCTCCCCAAAATGGAAACTGCAGTGTTTTAAATCAACTATTCCCCATGTGATAGTAGATGCTGTAGTCTATAAAAATCTCCAAACTGAGAGCATGGTCTTGTTTTTCCCATCTGCCATGAATCTCCAAAGGTCAGTTCCATCTTAAAAATTTCATTCTCCCCAATGATCCCTGTTCTCTGACACACAAACTCTTTTTGGCAAACAAACTAAATTGCAAAGTACCAATTCGTCTTCCATACTCATTATGTGTGAGTGTTTATTACTGTCCTAGAAAATGATATTACAATATTCTTTTAATTATCTTCCTGAGGATACACCTCATTTCCTGATGACAACTGGAAAACATCCAAATGACTACTAGCCAAAATTATGATATGATTATGACTTCTTCAGAAGGTTCAGTAGCTATTCACAGTTACTATGTGTTTATTACCTTGTTTTAAATGGTGACATTTTCCTAACCTTGTCCATAAAATATTAGAGTACATCATATATATGTGAAACTTGATGAATTTATTTTGGTAAGTTTCATATGAAATTGTTTTGGAACAGTTGTCTTTCAACAAACTTCCAATCGGTGAGAATAATTAATGTGTTCATAAAATATATATTCACATATATATGTAAGGATCCAGGCTATGGCATCTAAATTATTATAGGGAGCATTATAAGGCAATAAACACTTAATTGTTTAAAGAAAAAAGACCTCCATGGGACACTGCGATTTTCTTTGCCTGGCAGAAAAGAAATACCAAAAGAGTGGCATACAGGAAGAGAAAAAAATATGACATGTAGAGAAAGAAAATAAGTATCTCTCCTCTTTAAGAAACTGGAGATTATGCATATGATTGAAGGTTTGAGAGTAAATAGAACATGTGAGCGTATATTTGAGATTGACCAGAGATGATCAGATTAATTTTCAAATATAAGTTATCCATTCTTGTTTTTCATGGGCTTGAATGTATTAGTGGTGTCAAGAAGCCCAGACAGAATCATAGCCACATCACAAGGATTCATAAGCACGTTTTAGCGATGTACATGGGAAAGGGGCAATTTTATTGTCATTTTCATATACCAAACACTTTTATTGAGTAAGCAAACAATAAATCTTAGTTCTTAGCTATCATTGGTGATGCCGTTGAAAAGAATTCCTGGAATACGTGCAGCTTTTGGATGCTTCCAGCAGGGGGAAGCAGACCTCTTCATAGTGGGGGTAGATGATCTCAAAGTCATCCCATTTACAACTACCATGGTGTTGGTTTGTTGCATCCCAAAACACAACAGCGCTAACCCATCTTCTTAAGCTTCTCTCTTCTGTAGGTATAACTTTGATATGCATTTCTTTAGTTAAATTTGATGGAGGCAGTAAATATTTTAAGATCAGCACTTGGAGGTACACAAATTATTTTATACGCTGATAAATGTATTCCTCTCATCCAGTCCATAACAAAATATCAATTGATGGTTCATTCTCTAACTTCCTACTGATGCTGCCAGTCTACATGGCATGCATCTCTTACAATCTTGAAATAGCCACAGACAAGTTAGAGGTGCAAACATAATATCGAAACTTTGCATGGCTATGACCTTGATTTCTGTTTCCAACTGCAAGAAGAGGAAGCTGGCAAAGGTTAGCTAATAATATTTACTTATTTATTCAGAAGTCTAAGCCTGTTGTCAAGTCTATTCATATAAGTGGAACTTCTATCCGTGTGCCCTTGTCTGGGTCCACTTGTCTTAGTTTCCTCCAAGGTTAGATGAGATCAGTCAGGATTGCTGGATTCCTTCATCCAAACCTGAACTTCCCTACTTTTATATACCTTCTCAAGACTCATACCACCTGTTTTGAAAATAAATGTTTATTACATTTTCTGTAAATAATTGAAAGGCAGTGACTTGAGGTTACTCCCTACCTCCCGCAAGCACCTGGCAGGTAGAAAATACACAATAACTGTTTTCTGAAGTGAACTGAGTAGGGATTGAATGGGAAAAGTTGAAGGAAAAAGCAACGACTGAGAACTTCCTGTGTTCCAGTCCACTATAGGCTTCTTTAGGTGGTAATCTTTTAAACTTCCCCACAATTCTCTAGCAATTCTGCTAAGTGAGTACCATCTAGAATGGTCCAGAGATACAGCAATTAAAAATAGTAATGTTTATTAATCAACACTTCTTGTTTCCTATTATTTTTAAAAAGTATCCCTCAGCTCAAATAAATTAATATTTGTATTTCAGCTGATTCACTTAAAACAAAAATCATCATTACTACTAGAGAAGGAGAAGTACAGTGGTAGAAACATTTTTGGGTTTATCAAGAAAAGATATGGCTACTTCATTTCTTTACAAGAAAAGCAAACTCTAACAATATTTGTATAGATATTATCTTAGTGGAGTGGAAATTATAAAAGTGATTACTTAAAAAAACTCACTAACCTATTATCTTATTTGGTTTAAGCTACTTGGAAGCACTATTAACACTTTAGTTTGTTGGTAAGTGACAGTGAAAGATTTACTAGAACTAAATTTAAAGGTTATATTATTCAAGAGTTGGCATTAGAAAAAGTATTTCATGACCTTCCCTAGAGGATGTCTCTCTACTGCAGCTCTCTGGCACCCTGCACAAATACTTCCTTAAAACCAGAATAGATACTTATTATAGAATTGTAGATAAGTAGTTAGATAATATTATGAGTGAAAGTACTTAGAAAAATGAAATCTTTCAATACTTATGAAATATAGGTTGGTGCTGTATAGAAATGGACATTAGCCATTTGTGACTACTCAAAACCTTTTGAATACTGTATCATATTTTGATAGTTTCTCACACCCTTGTATTGTTAATTACCTTGTCAAAGATATAAATCAAAATAGAATATGAAATTAAAAATTGCTTCTCTCATTGCAGTGTGTGGATATGTAATGCAGTTACAAAGACCCATGCAGGAGTTTGAATTAGAGGTGAGCTTCATGAGGAATCAGTGGGGTCAGATACTCTTCTTGCTGATGCTGGTAGGAGCATAGGCTGGGTACCTCTCTTACAGCAACAGCATCTCCTTTACCAGGCCAAGCCTGCAGCATTGTTTGGGGAGTTATTCTGCACGCTCAGCCTACAGCCTTACTACAATATCGTGAGGTTTCAAATGTATTTTAATAAATCTACTCAAACTCAAGCTAGACTATTATTCTGTTGTCTGCAAGTAAAAATCATATGGATTATTTTAACATCTTAACTGTAATGCATTCATATAAACTGAACACTTCACTCATAATGAGTCCTGGAAAAATATTTGTTGATGATGATAAACATTTGCCAAAACACAACCTAATAGGCTTCATTTAGCTTATGATTTGTGCTGACTTTCTCCTTTTGTCAATAAGAAACTAAATGCTTCTCTACTTAATAGAATAGATTACCATCTTGTTAAGAAAGAAGATGCATGCATTATGAAAATTTTTTAAAAATCTGAGTTCAAAACCTAACTAAGCTATGCCAAGAAATGAGTTTTCTAACCCATTGAAAGATGAACATATACAAGCCAAACTTTCCTTTTCTATATCTCTTTTGGAACTAGTTCAAACACATTTCTGCTGCCAAATACATCTGTCAGCTTCTTCACTATAAAAAGCAAAATTGCTGGATTTCACCAAATTGTTGTGCAGTAAAATGAAAGAAAATAGAGTAACATGAAGAAGTATAAAAATTGTCTTTTATCAATTCAGTGTTTCAAATCTTTTTAGTCTTCAATTTTGCCTATCTACATTAAAAAAAAATTTTTACTGTTTAAAGCTTTTTCTCCCTATAACATCTAAGAGTGGGAGATGGTATGACAAAATCAATATTTGATATAACTCTATTCATCTTGTTGCCCCAGCAAACAAAACTCCTTAAATTATATTCTATGCTGTTTTTATTAGAATTATATGCAATTCAAGTTTTACTGGTTTAGGAGTAAGCTTGAAGCATATTAACAATTAATACATGTTTAGTCTAATTTTATTTATTACTCATTCATTTATTTTTCTAATAATAAAATGGACATCTGTGATATAGTTTGGCTATAATTTATACTTTTCATATTTAGTTTATAATATGCACTTTTTGCAGAATATCAAACTACTGTGGGAGATGAAAGAGAAACAGTGGGCCTAGCCTCAGTCCTGCAATAAATATCTCACAGTCTTTTATAGGAAAATAGAACACTCGTCATTAAACAGAAATATATATTAAAAAATACTGCTGAGTATAACACTTCTAGTTAAGTTCTTGCTTTTACAAATAGAACTACTGAAAGCTTAGAATAATATAAAACTAGCAGATAAACAATGTAGAAGTCATGGCTGCCCTGCTATCTATACTTAAGCATGATGTGCTTTTTATAGATGCCATGTCCCATCTAAACTGGCAGTCAAATGGAAGGTGACTACTTTGCTGCTTCATTTGTCCCAATATGACCAAGTTGCAGGTAACTCCTTAGAGACCATAACTGATGTATAGCAGGTAGGAAAGCCTGAACATACCCTAAAAAGAACAAAACTAAATATCTTTAAAAGAAATACCATGTAAAGAATTTTAATATCCTCATTGCTTTACACTCCGGAATTAAGTATCATGTCATCATTTTATAAACATGTGTCCAATTGACATTTTCATATTTGCCCCATCAACTCATGGAGATTTGTGAACATTTTTGAGCTAAAAGATTTTTATGATAGATCTGAAGTGGTTGAATTGATGCTAGATTTAGAAGGCTTTAACACATTTAGTTCCTGTTATGTAGGGGAAATTGAAGTGGCAGAACAGATATAACAAGGAATAAGTATTGAAGGTTCTTATGTTAAGAACCACCTGAGGTTGAGAGAAATAGCAAGTGCTTTAAAAGAAAGTGTGTGTATGTATGAGGGCTTTCAAAGGCTAATCAAAGGCAAGCAGGCTTCATTCTTTACTTTTCAATGATTTCCCCTTACCTTAAGGTATAATCATCTCCCAGATTTATGTATCCTATACTACACTCAAATTGGAAAATCTCCCTTTTCTTGAACAAACCAAAAGTCTATTGCCTTCTCACCTTTTTGAAAAATGTTCTCTTTCTCATTTTGCTTTGTCAAAATTTTACTCATCTTTCAAGACTCTGCTGCTTTCTCTGGAGGCATTTTTTATTTATCTGGCTAGAACTGATTTCTTCTCTTGAGTTTCATTGATTCTTTTGTTTGTCCCACTGTTTTATCAAATTCCATGTTCTATCAAAATTGATGTATGCTTTATTTCCTTCTTATAGCATATTCAGAGAAGCCTTGTCTTGCTTCTTTTTAAATACCTACATTGCATAGTAGGTAATACAAGTACCTTGTATTTAGGGGATACTAAATATGTCTGCCAATACAAAGCAGCCTTGACTACTCTAGTTAGATAATAAGTCTTGAAATCAAGTAGATTGATTCCCCCTGGTTTATTATTTGTTGTCATAAGTGTTTTAGCTATTCTAGTTCATTTTGCTTTTCCACATACATTTTAGAAAACTTTTGTTTATGTCTACAATAAATCTTCATCATATATAACATTGTAAAAATAACTTTATATTTTCTATTCTATCAAATTGAAATACCCTCAACGAATTACCAGTAGAAGGAAAATACCCTCAAAGAAATACCAGTACCAGGAAAAAATGCCAAACAAATTCATTGCATCTCAAGCCTCTGAAAAAATATATTCTCCCAGAAAGAAAATATGCTTTTCATTTGTAAACATCTGTTCTATAACAAATTAAAAGACAAAAACTAACAAAAGAACAAATAAACAATTCTGCTGGGTCACAATTTTTCTCTTCATTCCTAAGAACAATAAAGAAAATATAATTTAAAAAATTTATAGAAATTTTGTTAAAGCTGTTGTGATAGTTTGAAGCTGTATGTACCCAAAAAAACATGTTCTTAAATCTAATCCATTTCTGTGGGTGTAAACTCAATGTAAGTAGGACCTTTTGATGAGGCTACTTCAGTTAAGGTGTGACCCACATCATTCAGGATGGGACTAAATCCTGTTACTGGAGTCCTTTATAAACAGAATGAATACAGAGAGAGAAAAAGAAAGACATGGAAGCAAGCAGCTGAAGTCAATGAAAACCGGAAAAAAAGGGAGGGACCAGCAGATGCCATCTGACAGAAAATTCAAAGATTGCCAGTAGCCAATCTTTGGGAAGAAAGCATCACCTTGATTTGGCAATTTCTCAGCCTCCAAACTGTAAGCTAATAAATTCCCATTGTTTGAACTGAATCATTTCA
Source organism: Cabassous unicinctus (assembly GCA_029593785.1). Taxonomy (NCBI): domain Eukaryota; kingdom Metazoa; phylum Chordata; class Mammalia; order Cingulata; family Chlamyphoridae; genus Cabassous; species Cabassous unicinctus. The sequence goes on along the minus strand of JAQZBX010041683.1, from coordinate 3,799 downwards.
TGGTTTTTGTTTTAAGCAGCCTCAGAAACTAAAACACCTGTATATCAATTTGAAGAAAAGCAACACCTTTATCATGTTGAATATTTAAATCCATGAACATAGTACATATCTGCATTTATTTAGATTGTCTATGATTTCAATTTTCTTCAGTGCTTTGTAGTTTTCAGCATAAATTCTGTGTACTTTTTGAAAAGATTTTTACCTAAGTATTTCATTTTAGGGGGTTATTGAAAATGATGTACTTTTATTTGAATTTTTTTCATATGTTCATTGCTAGTATATAGAAATACAATTGATTTTTTAAAATTTTTTACCTTATATTTTGTGATGTTGTTGAACTCATCTATTCAATGATTTCTTTGTAGATTCCTTGGTATTTTCTATGTAGATAATCATGACATTTGTAGATAAAAGGATTTTTATTCATTACTTTTCTACTTGTATGCCTTTTACTTTTTTTCCTGCATTATTGCACTCACTAGAACTTAAGAGTAATAAGAGAAGACACTCTTGCCTTGTCCCTGGACTTAGGGAGAAAACATTTGGTTTTCCATCACTAAGTATAATATTAGCTGTATGTTTTTGTAGATGCCTTATATCAAGTTGAGAAAATTTCTCTCCATATCTATTCTCTTGAGAGTTATTTTTTTTCATGAATAGATGCTGTATTTTATTTAATGTGTTTTCTGCATACATTGATAAGATCATGTTACTTTTCCTCTTTACATTGTTAATATGATGGGTTATATTGATTGATTTTTTAATAATAAAATAGTCTAGCATTCCTGGAATAAACTTCATTTGGTCATGGCACATTTACATGTATATTGCTGAATTCCACTTGCTAATATTTTGTAAAGTATTTTTACATCTATGTTCATGAGGATGTTGGTTTGTAGTTTATTTCATTTTATTTTTGTACTGTCTTTGTCTGGTTTGGGCATCAATGTAGTACTAATTTCATGAAATGAATTGGGAAATGTTCCTACCTCATCAATATTCTTGGAAAGTTTGGGTAGAATTGTTATTAATTCTTTTTTGAATATTTGGTGAACATAGAAAGTGAAACTATCTGGGCCTGACAATTACTTTTCTGGGAGTTTTTTTCTTTTAAGTACTAATACAATTTCTTCAATAGTTGTAAGGATAATCAAATTATCTATTTCCCATGAAGTGAGTTGTGGTAGTTCTTTGTCCTCTATGTCAAATGTGTGGTGTTCTTTGTAATAGTCTTTTATTGCTCTTTTAATGTTTCTAGATATCTTTAAGTTCTGTAGAAATTTCACCTGTGTATTCCTGATACTTGTAATTTATGAACTTCTATTATCTGTTCTTTGTTAATCTTGCAAGAGGTTGGTCAATTTTGTTGATCTTTTTAGGGAACCACAACTACCTCTGTAGGAGTTTGGTATTTTCTGTGAATTCCAAGGCTGGATGTTGGATTGTGTTTGTGGACTGGTCTGTTCCTCTGGGTGTATTGGATTGTATTGAATTTGGAGGTTTCACTTTTACTTGATTAAATAATGATTAAGGCTTTGATTGGTCCACATTAGTAGGATGCTGAGTCCCTGCACTGTTGGTGGGCAGGGACTCACAGAGTAAACTACATGGCAGAGGAGTTGGTTGGAGTTTTGGATCCTGGAGTCACAGGTTGTAGACACACAGGAGAACACAGATGAATAGAGATGGTTCCATAGATAGTGATAGTCTACAGCTGACCTTGTGGAGAGAACAGAGCAGCTGATCTTGGAGAGGAATGATCCCTGGGAGAGGGAGGAGACTTATCCCAGCCTATGGCTGATATTGGAAGAAGCTGGGACCACAGAGCCTTAAGAGGAAAAGGAAGCCTGAACCCTTGCAGATGTTGGCTGCTATCTTGCTCCAACATGTGACAACAGACTTTGGTGAGGGAAGTAACTTAGGCTTTATGGCCTGGTAACTGTAAGTTTCTATCCCCAAATAAATACCCTTTATAAAAGCCAACAGATTTCTGGTATTTTGCCTCAGCATCCCTTTAGCTGACTAATAACTTTTGTTTCATTACTTTCCTTTATTGTTTTTCTGTTTTCATTTTCATTTGTTTATTCACCTAACTTTATTCTTCCCTTCTTTTTCTTGCTTTGGGTTTACTTTCCTATTCTAATTAGTTTTCTAAATCAGAGAAGTTGTAGCTTTACAGAAAAATCATGAATAAAATACAGAATTCCCATATACCATCCTATTATTAAAACCTTGCATTAGGCTAGTACATTTGTTACAATTCATGAAAGGACATTTTCATAATTGTACTATTCACTATATTTCATCATTTAATAGATTTTAATGCTGTACAGTCATATGTTTTTTTTTTTAATGTTATCCTAGTAATATATAAACAACCTAAAAATGAATGTCTTTAACAGCACTGAACTATATATTTGAATGTGATTAAAAAGGGAATTTTAAAAAAATCTTTTTTAGGTGAGCACTTATAATTGTTCTAAGACATGTTCCCTTTTCTATATATGCATTCAGTGCTATGATGTCAATTATCTTAAATTTGTTGAGGTTTGTTTTATGACCCAGAATATGATTGATGTTGGTATACATTCCATGGCCCTTTAAAAGAATGTGCATTCTGCTATTTTTGGATGGAGTGTTATAAAAATGTTGATGAGATCCTATTGATTAATGGTATTCTATTCTTCTAAATCCTTACTTATTTTATGCCTAGGTGTTCTATCATTTGTTGAAGTATTCAATATTTTTTGTGGATTTGCATATTTCTCCTTTCAGTTTTATCAATTTTGCTTTATGTATTTTATAGTGATGTTGTTTGGTACATGCACATTTCAAATTGATATGTCTTTTTGGTGGATTGACCCTTGTGTTATTTTATAATGTTCTCAATGTTTCCCTCAGTTCCCTGAGAGAGTTGTGTTAGAGGATGTCAGCTAAAACAGAAGATTTATGTAAGATTTAGAGTCACTTAATGAAATACATAAAAATTTCAGGTTTTAATTGAAAGTCACTTGTCATACCAAGAACCAGGAAGATCTCAAGCTGAATGGAAAAAGACAATTAGTAAGTGCCAACACCAAGATGACAGAGATGTTAAAATTATCTGGAAATGTTTTAGAGGAGCCATGATAAATAATAAGCAATTACAAACATACTTGAAACAAGTGAAAAAAAAAAACAAAAAAAACCCAGACAGACTCTGCAAAGAAACGGAAGCTATGAAGAGCCAAATAGAGATTTTAGAACTAAAATCTTTAATAATAAAAATAAAATCCTCATTGGAAGAGCTCAACAGTAGAGTGGAAGGAGCAGAGGAAAGAATCACTGAATATGAAGATAGAAAAATAGAAATCACTCAATAAAATAGACTTAAACAGAGCTTTGGCGACTAATAAGACTATAACAAAAAGTCTAAGTTTGTGTCATCTGAATTGCAGAAGGAAAAGAGAAAGAGAGCAAGATTGAAAAAATACATGAATAATGGCTGAGAAGACACAGAATTTGGGATAAATTTACAGATTCAAGAAAACCCTAAATAGAATAAACCCAAAGAAATCCACACCAACATAAATCTAGTCAAAACCGAGAAAATTAAATACAAGGAAAAATTCATGAAACCAGTGAGAGTGAAACACCTATGTATAAGGGAAAATAATTGGAATGACATCAGACTTTATCAGAAACTATGAAGTAAGAAGGAAATAGAACAGCCATTTTTCAAATGCTGAAAGAAATATTAATCCAGAATTTTATATTCAGTGAAAATATCCTTCAGAAATGAAGGCACAATCAATACATC
>JAQZBX010041682.1:0-22263 GCA_029593785.1 Cabassous unicinctus | reverse complement strand
TACACCTCAAAAATAAAAAGACTAATAACCCATTGAAAAAATGGGCAAGTGACCTGAAAAGACACTTCTCCAAGAAAGAAATACAAATGGCTAAAAAGCACATGAAAAAATGCTCGACGTCTCTAGCTATTAGAGAAATGCAAATCAAAACTACATTGAGATACCATTTTACTCCCATTAGAATGACGGCTATTAAAAAAACAACAGACTTAGTGTTGAAGAGGATGTGGAGGATTGGGAACCTCATCCACTGCTGTTGGATTGTGGAATGGTCCAGCCACTGTGGTGGACAGGTTGGCAGTTCCTCAAAAAACTAACTATAGATCTTCCATATGATTCAGCAATTCCACTGCTGGGTATATATCCAGAAGAACTGAAAGCAAAGATACGAACAGATATATGCACACCAATGTTCATAGCGACATTGTTCACTATTGCAAAAAGTTGGAAGCAACCCAGGTGCCCATCAACAGATGAATGGATAAATAAAATGTGGTACATACATATAATGAAATATTACTCAGCTGTAAGAAGGAATAAAATGTTAACACACGGGATAACATGGATGAATCTGGATGACCTTATGTTGAGTGCAACCAGTCAGATTTTGAAGGATGAACAATACATGACCTCACTGATATTAATTAAAGAAATTGATCAGTCTCTGAGAATTCTTGTCTGAAATATAGGTTTACAAGAAAGAGAAAGAAAAGAGAAAGGTCTGGGCCATCACCCATATGAACATAACCTATGGTAAAGTGATAGTGTGTAGTTGTGTACTGATGGGATAGGACTGGAGGGTAGTGATATATTGGGTTGAGTGGTGCAGGGTTGACAGGTGGGTAGATTGAGAAGGGTGGGTTAGAATACCCAGGATACTGAAGGGTGAGAAGAATTAGACAGGTGGGCATCTCTGAAGAGCCAGGGTACTTCCTAATAGTGGAGGACAAACCAGTGGGTCATGATCTCTTGTTGCATGTAACTATGAACCTTGTAAACCAATGAGTTAAGCCAGGGAGTTATCATGGGACCCAGGGGGATGGGGAAGGAGGAACAGAATAGATCAAACAGAGGTATTTGGTGGTCAATGGAAATGTTTTTCATTACTTGACAGTGATGGACACAGGATATGGTAAATATCAACAAAATTTATAATAGTGTATGATCCAAAATGTAAACCATACTATAAACCATTGACAATGTTTAGTAGCTATGTTTCACTATCTGTATATCAGTTATAACAATGCTACCATCCACATACAAAAAGGTTTTAATATGAGGTGAGGAAATGGGGAAGAGGTTGGGTATATGAGAAGGTCTTGTATTGCATGTGTGATTTTGCTGTGACCTAAAACTTCTTTGAAAATTAAATGAAAAATAGTGAGACACTGGGAAGTGTGAGGGGGAAGGTCACACGGTACAGACTGGAAACCAGATAGTGCAGTGATAAAAGGCAAAGTGTCAAAAAAATTTTTGTTTTAAATTTTTTCTCATTTTTTGAATAACTCAATCCTTTAATTTAATTTTATTTTATTTTTAGGTGTTTTTTTTTTGAGTTTTATGTATTTTATCTTTTACATTTAAACATCATTACTATTTCATTTTCCTATTAATTGTATTTGGCTATTGCATTGACTTCATCTTTAAAGAAGATTTGGATCACAGAAGGGTTACACCTGGGGTGGGAAAGGATCACTGGTGGGGGGTGTCAGGGATGGGCAGTGAATGGGAGGAAGTTCACCTGAACATAACTAAAAGGTATATAAAATTGTTCAAATGCTCATGGAGCATGGTCAGAGTGGGTGTAGAACCACTCAATAAATGAGAGAATACTGAATTCCCATCCTGGAGAGCTCTGCCATATTCTCCAAGGGAGTAGCAATAGTCCCCTAAGTGCAGGGTCAGTGTCTGGCAAAGGAGGATGACCAACTGATGGGCTCGTGTTATTGATGACTAGCCTTATGAGTCTTTGCTCTTGAAGTTGAAACTTAGCCTATTTTTATGGGGTGCCTAAGGGTTGCCTCTGGAGAGCCTCCTTGTTGCTCAAATGTGGCCTCTCTCTAAGCCAAACTCAGCATATGAATGCATTACCTTCCTCCCAGCATGGGACATGACTCCTGGGTAGGAGCCTCCCTGGCAATGAGGGATTACTAACAAGTGCCAACAGGCAATACAACTCGATAAAGAACTCAAATAAAAGGGGGAAAAGGTAAAGACAAATGTGTTCGTATGGCTAAGAGACTTCAAAATAAGTCAGGAGGTCATCCCAGAGGTAATGCTTATGCACATCTCAGTAGGACCTCATAGGCTTCCAATGTGGATACACCTCAAACAGAGGGTCTCCTGGGGGCTCTGGAGACATCCAGGCCCTATATCAGGGTGGATAGCCCCAGAGTTTTGCACCTTATCAGTGGGCCCTACTTTGGAATCCTTGCTCCTGAGTGTGACAGAGTTGGACCCAAATGTGTCTTCCCTGCACATGGTCCATCTGTTTCTTCTATTCAAAGCTACATGTGTTGCCTGAGTTTGTAGGTATACTTCCAGAGACCAAAGTCTTTGGGCTGTCCATGTGCCTGCTGGGCCTGGAATCTCAGTGGAGTTGCAACTCTTACTCTACAGCTCAATGGACTCACTCTGGACACCTGGTGGGGAGATGATGATGGACAACAGCCATCCCAAGGAATGGAGAGAGTCTGTAGCTGCAGGAAGGATAATCCCATCCATCTTATCCATGAGATATAAGCCACCTCTCACTTGGAGGTGGAGTGGACATCACCATCTCAGACTCCTCAGGATTGGAGGAAGAGCTATGGACTAGAGTGAACTTGCTGGTATTCTGTTATAGACATATTGGGATTCACTCAGTGGAAGTAATTGCAACATTAATGTAGAGTCAGTGGCCACTGGATGCTTTAGGGACAGGGAGAGGGAAAACCAGGTGTAATAGAGGGACTTTTTTGGGACTTGGGAATTATCCTGAGTGACATTGCAATGACAGATATAAACCATTTTATATCATTATATAACATGCAGAACCGTGTGTGAAAAAGTGTGGTCTACAATGTGAACTATGGTCCATGCTTAGTGGCAAAGCCTCAAGATGTGTATATCTATTGCAGGTGATGTGCCACACTAATGAAGGATATTTATGTGGGAGGAGTGGGAGGTGGGACATATGGGAATCCCTACAATTTTTCTGTAATATTTATGAAATCTAAGTATTTTTTAAAAAATCAAAAAAAAATAATAATAAAAATGGAAAAAAGACAGAGATTTCCTTTACTGCCAGGAACCAATAAAGCAAATAAATAATTGCAATAAAAAACTTTCACAATGTTTTTTCAAAAAAAAATTATATTTGTTAATTTTCTTAAATAATTTTTGAAAGATTAAAAGATATTTCAACCTCTGTTTTAGGAAAAAATGTTAACAAATTTTCACTAGTTTATCACTGATCAATCATTTACTTAAATATTAAAATGTGTGTTATTTGCTTCAAGAGCCTGAATTTATAGGAAAAATTTAAGTTTTCCTATAAAATTTCTACATAAATTGCTGTGTTATGACATATTTTTGCTCTGAAATCAATGTCTAGAATTTATTTTTATTGCAATTCTTCTGTTTTATTTACAATTAATGATGTCTTTGCTAATTATTCATTCTTTATTAATAAAGCTTTAAAACTAATCTCTCATTTGTATATGCAATGTTTTCTCTGCTTATTAATCCAATATTTGTTTTTATTTAAAAATTTTGGAGCAGATATTGCTCCAGTAATTGGGCACCTTTTTCCCACATGGGAGGTCCCAGGTTATGTGCCTGGGACCTCCTAAAGAAAATGAGCAAGACAGTGAGCTGTTGCAAAGGACTGGCACAGTGAGGTGACACAATGAAATGATGCAACATGACATGAGATGATGCAATGAGGATATGCAATGAGGAGACACTATGAGAGACACAACAATCAGAGAGCAGATGTAGCTCAAGTGACTGGGCACCTCCATCCCACATGGAAGGTCCAGGGTTCCATTCTTGGTGCTTCCTAAAAGAAGACAAACAGATACAGTGAGAACACAACAAACAGACACAGAGAGCAGACAACAAGCACAAACAACAAGGAGGTGGGAGAAATAAATAAATGTTTTTTAAAAATCTGTAGCAAAATGACAAGCATTTTACTTTGTTTACTCTAATGATAATTAAACATATTTCATACACATTGAATTTTTATAATTTAAAATTTATTAAGAATTTCAAAGGAGATGGGGAAACTTCCATGATTAGAATTTTTAAAAGTGTTTATTCTGTTATTATGTATGCGATCTAATATTTCTCCTTTTAATCACATTCAAATATATATTTCATTGCTGGTAATTATATTCACAATGTTTTTCAATCATCACCTCCTTCCATTTCTATAATATTTCCATCATTCCAAATAGAAACCTTGTACATTTTAAGTCTTAGCTTCCCGTTCCCTTCCCCTACCACATCCCCTGTTAAACTATAATCTAGTTAATGATTCTATTAGTTTGCTTACACTAATTATTTCAAATCACTGAGATCAAACAATATTTCTCCTTTTGTGTCTGGTGTATTTCACTCATCATGATATCTTCAAATTGCATTTTTGTTGTCATATGAATCAGGAATTCATTCCCTTTTACGGATGTATATTATATTGTATGCATGTACCACATTTTATTTATCCATTCACTGGTTCTTGTACACTTGGGTTACTTTGATCTTTTGACAATTGTGCATAATGCTGCTATGAAACTTGGTGTGCAAATATCATTTGAGTCCTGGCTTTCAATACCTTTGGGTATATATGTAGTAGTGGGATGGCTGAGCTGTATGGTAGCTCTATAGTTTCCTTTCTGAGAAATCACCGTCTTCCACAGCAGTGGCAGCACTTTATATTACATCCAGCAATAAATGAGGCTTCCAATAGCTATGAATCCTCTCCAGAATTTGTTATTTTCCTCTTTATTTTTAATAGCTGAGATTCTAGTGGATGTGAAACTGTATTTCATTTTGATTTTGATTATCATTTCCCAGATGGCAAATGATGTTGAGCATCTTTTCAAGACATTTCTGTATATTTGTTTATCATCTTTGAAGAGATGATTATTCAAGTCTTTTGCCCAGTTTTTACTTGGAGTCTTTGTCTTTTTTGTTAATTTGAAGGATTTCTTCATATATTCTGGATATTAAACCTTTATTGGATAGGTGATTTCCAAATATTTTCTCCCATGGTGTAGGTTTTTTGACTGTCATGATAAAATCCTTTGAGGCACAAAAATTTTTACCTTTGATAATGTCCCATTTATCCATTTTAAAATTTTGTTTATTATGCTTTGCATGTGAAGTCAAAGAATTCATTGCTTCACACAAAGTCCTAAAGATGTTTCTCTATTTTCTAGTAAGAGTTTGATATTTCTGGCTCTTATATTTATGTCTTTTAACCATTTTTCAGTTGACTTTTATATAATGTGTGAGGTAAAGATATTCATATTTTGCAAATGGAAGTCCAGTTTTCAGAGCACCAATTATTGAAGAGACTATTCTTTCCCAATTGAATGACTTTTCCCCTTTGTCAAAACTCAGTTGGCCATTGAATGTGAAGGCTGATTTCTAGTCTCTCAATTTGATTCCACTGGCCTACATGTCTGTCCTTATGCCAGTACCATCATGTTTTTATTACTGTAGCTTTGTAATAAGTTTTAAGATAGGGAATTATGAGTACTCCAACTTCAATCATCATATTCAGTATGGCTTTAGCTACATTAGGTCATTTACACTTCCATATGAATTTGATGATTGTATTTTCCATTTTTTAAAAAAAAGGCTGTTGGAATTTTGCTTGAGAGTATGTTGGATCTATAAATTCTTTGGGTAAGATTGACATCTGAATGAAATTTTGTCTTCCAATCCATGATCTGGACTGTCCTTCCATTTATTTATGTCTTCTTCTTTTTTTAATGGTATGTTCCCTGCCCCCTGAGTTGGCTTGAAGTTTTTTTGCTCATTGTTTTTGCTCAATGTCTGCTCATTGTTTGTTTGTCTTCTTTAGGAGGCACTGGGAACTGAATCCAGGACTTCCCGTGTGGGAGGTGGATGCTCAACTGCTTGAGACACATCTGCACCCTATAATTTTTTAAAATTTCTTTTAGCAATGTATTGTACTTTCCTGCATATCAGCCCTTTACATAATTGGTTAGTATATTCCTGGATATTGTACTCTTTTAGTTTCTACTGTGAATGGAATTTATATTGGTTTCTTCTTCTGATTGTTCATTGGTTTTGTATATGAACACTACTCATTTTTGTGTGTTGATCTTGTACCCTGCCACTTTGCTACAATCATTTCTCAGTTCTAATGTTGATTTTCAGGATTTTTCATATATAGGATCATATCATCTGCAAATAAGGAAAGTTTTATTTCTTCTTTTCCAATTTGGATGCCTTTTATTTATTTTTCTTGTCTCATTATTCTAGCTAGAAATTCCACTAATATATTGAAGAACAGTCATAACAGTAGGCATCCTTTTCTAGATCCTAATTTAGAGGGGAAGCTTTCAGTCTTTCACCAATAAGAAACATGTTAGCTGTGGGCTTTTCATATATTCTGTTTATTATGTTGAGGGCATTTCTTCCATTCCTAGTGTTCTAAGTGTTTTTCATCAAAAATGTGCTTTATTTTGTCAAATACCTTTTCTTCTTCAGTTAAGATGATCATGATTTTTATTTCCTTCATTTTGTTAATGTGGTATATTACATTAATTAATTATCTTATGTTGGCCCAAACTTACATACCAGGAATAAGTCCCACATAATCATAATGTATAACTTTTTTAATATGTTGTTGGGATAGGTTTTGTTAGTATTTTGTTGAGGATTTTTTCATCTATAGTCATGAGATAGTTGTACAGAGTTTTCTTTTCTTTTAGTATCTTTACCTGGCTTTGGTATGAAAGTGATGTTGACCTCACTTAGTGTGTTAGGGAGTGTTCTCTCCTCCTCAATTTTTTGGAAAAGTTTGAGGAGAATTGAAATTAATTCTTCTTGAAATGTTTGGAGAATTCCCATTGAAGCCATCTGGTCCTGGGCCTTTCTTTATTGGGAGGTTCTTGATTATAGATTTAATGTCTTTACTAGTATTTGGTTTGTTGAGAAATTCTATTTCTTCTAATTCCATGTAAGTAGTATGTGTGTTTCACAAATAATGATTTGCATTGAGATAAAAGGACGCAATTAACTAATAATATAGAACATTGGTTTTACTATTCCATTTTTCTGACCCAGTTTGGCTGTCTTGTGAAATGATACTCTGCAGTAAATGGACTTTTCATTTATTTAATCATCCAAACTTCTATTCAGATCTGCATGATTACAGAAAACAGGGGGTATATAGTCTATTAACACATAAGAGAATTTTAATAAGATGGTAATGAAATCCCATATTCATCTTAACATGTTTCCAATGGAAAATATTTTGTTTTGAGTGTTTATTGCTCAGTTTATTACTTTTCACTTGATTAACTATTTTTTGTTGTATTAAAACATGTATGTTGCAGCTTAACAATAAAAAATTCCTATAGAAAAAGAAATATCCTCCAGATATTTGTATAACTCTCTGCTTCACTTCTTTTCAGTTACACAAATGTGTTCTTATCCTTGAAGAGTTTTCTACAAGTTATATTTTAAGAGAGTAACCCTACTGACTCCATGGACTACTCCCCCTTCATTTAGTTTTCCTCCATATCAGTTATCATCACCTATAAAATGGACTTCGTTGATTATTATCCCCATCCCAAATAGTAGAATGTCACCCTCATGGTTCCTCAAATTACATGGCCCACCACTTGCACAGGACCTTTGCACTGGAGTTAAACCTACTTGGAACACTTTCTTCTCATGAACATACATGGCTTACTCTTCCCTCTTCAAATCTTTGATCAAATGCCAAGTTTTTCTTGAAACATTCCTGACCACACAATTTCCTATTGCTTTGTTTTGCTCTTGCAACCAAATCTCTGACCACCTAGGCTGTGTTAATTTTCATTTTTCAATACTGTTTTTCACATTCTAACTTTGCAAATGACTTAATTCTTTATATTTCTCTGAATCTCCTAGATAGACTAAAGGGCCAAGATGGCAAAGAGCTTTTATTCTTTTCAATTTTGTTTACACCATACCTGGATGTTGTAGATATTCAGCAAAACATTTATTGAGAAAATTAAATAAATGAAATGGCTTAATGGATCAAAAACTTTTATTGTCTAAATACTCCAGCACTACAACTCCCACATTTATTAATATATTATATAATTTGACATTTGTATAGCAACATTTGAAACTTTCTTTCCCAACATCTATGATTCATTTATAAAACTGTATTACAATTAATCCATAAATGTCAAAAACTTTTCAAATTTTACCTACAGGAAATACTTTGACAAAAATACAGTATACTTTAATTAATATTCAAAACATAAAAATTGTGGGGATTTTCAATTTGAAAATTAAAAATAATAAAACAAAAAAAATGCCACATTAAGTTTTTGTGATTCAAATAGGAAATGAAATATTTAACTCTAGAATAATTTTATAATGGATGGCAATATGAGTAGTTCATAGTACTGCATATAAGATAAATTGACACTTAGCTGATTAATGGAAATATTAAATAGAAAAATTAATAATATAGTTATCTAAATATACCATCTTTGACATCAGAAGTCAGGTAAAAATTTTGTCAGATTTTGAATTCTGCTATGTGTAAGTGGTACAAGAATTCCCCAGCCACCCTAAACAATGCATTGAAAACTATTTGTAATGATTGGAAACACATATAACAGATATGAAAAGGGACTCATGTCTACTTGTTATTTTGTACTGCTTGCTGATCAGGGAGATACAAAGAACAAGCAGACCCTAAAGGTCTTGATTATATGAAAAGGCAGATATTAGGGTTTCTACCAGTTGAAGATTCTGGAACATTAAAGACAGGTTATCAAAAAAAAAATGTTTGAAATATCAGTAATGGGATTCTCTGTAGATCCTTAGCTGAAAGCTGAGCTGTATATGCACAGCTGGAGAATTAACAGGCCAAGAATGACTGTTAGAGGACTGAGTGAAGTACATAAATACCAACAGTCATGACAGGCTGGGAGAAGCTAGATTTATGTCCTAGCCAGTATGACAACACACACACACAAAGACCACACATTAAGAGAAAAGGAAAATGCCCTGTAATATATATCATACTCTCAGACTTGGGACAAAATGAAATAGATCTTCCTTTAAAAAAGAGAATAATATAGATCCTAGGAAGTTAAAAAGGCATTGCAAGGAATTTATTACCAGGCAGAACAAAACTCAATACCTGCTATCAAAAGATAACATAATCCAGACTCCCTACAATATGCCATTCAGAAAATACCATGTATTATATTAAACATACCAAACATAATGTAAAAGATGAAGCATATTAATGAAAAAAAGAGTTAATAGGAAAAGATTTCAAGATGAACCCAAAGTTTCAATTAGCAGCCAGGTACTTTACAACAGTTTTAAACATATGTCTACCAGTTTAAGGAATAGGCAATCCTAATGAGAAAATATATATGAAATCACAGCATAAATAAAGCAGACTGAAATGATATGAACTACATAGAAACTCTAGAGAGAAAAAGTAAAATATATGACAATGACAAATTTTCAAAAAGGGCTAATCAGTAGATTGGTGGTTATAGAAGAGAGTGTCAGTCAACTTGAAACCAGGGTCAAAAATGTTTGTCAAACTGAGAAGCTAAGGGAAAAACAACAAACAAAAAAGCAAAGCTGTTTAAATAACAAGAACTGAGTATATATGGAACAAAAAATTGAATAAAAAGTGCTTGGAATTTTATAAATTTTGGAGAAAACATAAATTCCAGATCTAGGAAATTGTGAAAATACCAAGCAAGATAAATCCAATACATAAACATACCCACACCACCATCCTCTTTCCACACAGAAGCACATCATAATGAAGCTACAGAAAATGAAAGATAGAAAGGAATACTTCAAAGCAGCCAGAGTGGAACAGGGAGTGCATAGAACATGGAAAGATGGGGGAGGGAGGGGAGGATATTTGGGGGAATGTGGAGCAAGGAACAAAACCATCATTACTGAGTTACTATAAAAAGCAATACGACTAGAAGAAGAAATTACAATGTGTGAAAAGGCAAAAAGAAAAATAATTCTGTATCTAGTGAAATTAATTGTGAAATTATCCACAAAAATATTTAAGATAAATGAAAGCTCAGAACATTTGTTGTAAAAAGTCCTACAGTAGAAGAAAAGCTAAAGGAGTTCCTCAGTATGAAGAAAACAATATCAAAGGAAAAATTGAATCTACAAAAAGAAATGAAGAGTACAAATCTTGGGAAATACGTGAAATTTCTGTAAAAGTCAACCATATAAAACCAAAATAATAGCATTGTATTTTCAGGTTATAATATATATAAAACAATAAATATTTGAAAATAATAGTTGAAGTCACTTAGTGCAAATGAAATTAGAAATTTATATAAAGTTTTGCATTTTATATGAAAATATAAAATAATATTTTATTTCATTTTTATTAGAGAATTTGTAGTTTTACAGAAAAAAAAAAAACATGCAAAAGTTATAGACACCCCCCAAACTCCTCACAAAGTTTTTCCTATTATTAACACTGTGCATGAGTATGGTGCTTTTGTTAAAATTGTTGAAATGATATTATCATGAATATAATGTTAACCGCCATCCATAGTATACTTTAGAATTCACTGGTTTGTGTTGTACAGTTCTCTTTTTTATAATTTTTATTCTGTAAAATATATGCAACCAAAATTTTTCTATTTTAGCCACTTGTCAATATACAATTCAATTGTGTTAATATCCACAATGTTGCATTACCAATATCACCATCCATTACTCAAATCTTCAATCACCCCAAACAGAAATTCTTTACTACTTAAGAATTAGGTCCCCCTTCCCTACCCTGGGAACCTATATTCTAGTTTCTGACTCTATAAATTTTCATATTCTCATTATTTCATATCAGATCATGAAAAATATTTGTCGTTTTGGGCCTGGCTTTTTTCATGCAACATGATGTCTTCAAGTTACTGCATATAGTAGCATGTACCAGAACTTCATTTCTTTTTAGCATTGAATAATATTCTATTGGGTGTATATATCACATTTTGTTTATCCATACATCTGATGATGGACACTTGGGTTGCTTCCATCTTTTGACAACTGTGAATAATGCCACTATGAACATTCTTGTCCAAATACTTGTTTGAGTCCCTGATTTCAATTCTTTAGTGTATATACCTAGAAGTGGGAATACCAGGTGATGTGGTAATTCTGTTGTTAAATCTGAGGAGCCACCAAATGGTTTTCCACAGTGGAAACACCAGCACCATTTTACATTCCCTCCAAGAATGAGCAAGTGTTCCCATTGCTCTACACCACCTCTAACACTTGTGATTTTGTTTTATCTTAATAGCAGACATTCCACTTGGCATAAAATGGTAGCTCATTTTACTTTTAATTTCCATTTCCCTGATGTCAGTAATTTTGTGCATCTTTTCATGGGCTTATTGGCCATTTGCTTATCTCCTTTGAAGAAAAATCTTCTTATGTTTTGCTCATTTTTTTATTTAATTGTTTGTCTTTGTGTTGTCAAGTTGCAAGATTTTTTATATGTTCTGGATAATAAACCATTATCTGATTAATGATTTCCAAATATTTTCTCCCTTTCTTTAGCTTTTCTTTTACTTTCATGATAAATTACTTTGATGCAAAAAGTTTTATTTTGATGACATTCTAATAATCTATATAATTTTTGTCTTTGGTCTTTTGCTTTTGTTGTAACTGCTAAGGAACCATTACCTAATACAAGATCCTAAAGAGGTTTCCTTATGTTTCCTTCTATGAGTTTGTCTTAGTTTCCTGGCTCCTAAATCAAATACATAAAAATAGGTTGTCTTAAACAATGGTTTTGAGGATGGCAGAAGTCCAAAATTGAGGTATTAGCAAGTGATTCTTTCTCCCTGAAGACTGTGGTGTTCTGAATCTGGATGACAGTTAACATTGAGCCTTTGCTTTTCTGTCACTTGGCTGTGCACATGAAGATGCCATTTTCCATTCTACTCCAGGTCTCATTGGCTTCTAGCTTCTTCTGTAGCTTGCTTTCTGCATCTGAAATTCATTCTGCTTATAAACGACTCCAATAATTGGATTAAAGCCCAAGTTGATTCAGTTGGCCACACCTTAACTAAAAATAACCCTTTAAAAATGTCCTATTTAGAATGGATTCACACCCACAGGAATGGATTAAGATTAAGAACATGTCTTAGGGGTAAATTATTTAATTTTTAACAGATATTATACTTTTAGTGGTTCTACTTAGGTACTTAATCCCATCTAAGTTTTATATATTATAGGAGGTAAGGACAGTTTCCATTCTTTGGAATATAGTTATCCACTTTTCCATTGCCCCCTAAATTCCCCCTCTTCAATCTATTCTATTCCTCCCTCCCCCACCCCTCAGGGTCCACATCAGACATCAGGCTTCATTCCTTGATGCACCAGATTCATAGATACTTGCAACAATGCTGAGTGTTGGACACGTTAGTCTGTCCTTCCCTATTAGGAACTGCCCATTTTCTCGAGAGACACACTCCCCTCTGTATGAGAACATATTGGGCCTCCTTAGCATGGGAATCCAACTCTTTCACACTTATTATGTGGGTCTTCTCCCACTGATACAGCACACTATGACAAAATGATCACTCACACATTCTCTAGAGGACTGTCCCATGTGCAACCTGATACAAGTGCCCCCCTCCATTCAACACTCTAAACCAGTAACCCTTCCTTGTCATATTGCCATAAGAGTTTTCTCAACATTGTATTTTCACCCATGTACCCACCAATTCCCAGTGTTCACCAGCTCCCTCGTCCAACCCTCCCCCCAGTTCCATGGACCATCCAACCCATTGTCCCCACCCTACCCCTCTGTCAAGCTTGCACCACCCAACCCAATAGTATCCCTACACCCTTGTCATATCTCTTCATTGCACAATGACTCACTTCTATCTTATCATAGATTTTCCCCATATGGGCATTAGCTCACAACTTTCTTCTCCCTTCCTATTTCCTGTGAACCTATCTTCCAGATTCTAACTCTCTGAGTCACCTCAATTTGCTTAAATTGTAGAGGTCAGGTATTATTTGTCCTACAATGCCTGGCTTGCTTCACTCAACTTAAGGTTCTCAAGATTCATCCATATTATCCCATGCATTAGTATTATATTCCTTCTTACAGCTGAGTAATATTCCACTGTATACCACATTTTGTTTATCCATTCATCTGTTGGTAGGCATTTGGGTTGATTTCAACTTTTGGCAATAGTGAATAATGCCGCTATGAACATTGGTGTGCATATATCTGCTCATGTCCTTGCTTTCAGTTCTTCTGAGTTTATACCCAGCAGTGGAATTGCTCGGTCATATGGCAGATCTATAGTTAGTTTTTTTGAGGAACTCCCAAACTGTCCTTCACAATTCTAGATTTCCACCAGCAATGGATGAATGTTCTGACTCCTTCACATCCTCTCCAACACTTGTAGTCTTCTGTTTTTTAATGGCCACCAATCTAATGGGTGTTAGATGGTATCTCATTGTGGTTTTGATTTGCATTTCCCTAATAGCTAATGATGTTGATCATCTTTTCATGTGCTCTTTACCCATTTGTATTTCTTCTTTAGAGAAGTGTCTGCTCAAATCACTTGCCCATATTTTAAATGGGTTGTTTGTCTTTTTTTTTTTTGAGAAATAGGATTTTTTTATATAGACTAGATATTAGGCTCCTATCAGATATATGGTTGCCAAATATTTTCTCCTATTGGGTAGGCTGTCTTTCTACTTTCTTGAAAAACTCTTCTGAGGTGCAAAAGATTTTAATTTTGAAGAGGTTCCATTTATTTATTTTTTCTTTTGCTGTTTGTGCTTTGGGTGTGAATTTCGTGAAATTCACAAAGTACTGTAGATGCTTCCCTATATTATCATCCAAAGTCTTTATGGTCTTGGCTATTATGTTTAGATCTTTGATATTACAAAGTACTGTAGATGCTTCCCTATATTATCGTCCAAAGTCTTTATGGTCTTGGCTATTATGTTTAGATCTTTGATCCACCTTGAGTTGATTTTTGTGTAAGGTGTGATTTGGTGTTCCTCTCTCATTCCTTTGGATGTGGATATCCATTCTCCAAGCACGATTTGTTGAAGAGGCCATTCTCTCCCAGTTGAGTGGGCTTGATGGCCTTATTGAATATCAGATGACTGTATATGTGAGGATGTATATCAGAACTTTCAGTTTGGTTTCATTGGTCAGTAAGTCTATCCTTGTGCCAATATAATGCAGTTTTGACTACTATAGCTTTGTACTATGTTTTAAAGTCTGGTAGTGTGATTCCTCCAATTTAATTTTTCTTTTTCAATATGTCTTTGGCTATTCAGGGCCTCTTGCCCTTGCAAATGAGTTTCATAGTTAGTTTTACCAATACAGTAAAAAATGCTGTGTTGATTTTTATTGGGATTTCATTAAATCTGCATATTAGTTTGGGTAATATAGACATCTTAATGATATTTAGTCTTCATATCCATGAACAAGTAATATTCTTTCATTTATTTAAGGCTTCTTTGATTTCCTTTAACAGTGCTGTGTAGTTTTCTGTGTATAAGTCATTTATATCTTTAGTTAAATTTATTCCTTTAGAAGGTGAATGACCCTACCCAAAGCTCTAATAAACTGAAAACAATCATTTTCATGTATAAGTCATTTATATCTTTAGTCAAATTTACTTATTTTTGTTACTATTGTAAATCATATTTTCTTCTTGATTTCCTCCTCATTTGAGCTCTAGGAGTATTTGTTTACATATATAAACACATTAATTTTTTTAGCAATTTAAATAGACCTCTTTTAAAAATTTTCATTTGTTAATTTGATATTATCATCTAGTTGTATGAAAATGTACCCTGGACAAACAGACAGGCACAAATAGAGCTAGACACAGCAACAGAAACATAAAACTCACTAATTTGAATCACAATTCTCACTCTTTGGGTATGGTTGACTTCCAGGTTTTCAATCATTCCTCATCTCTCATTTTTACCATTTATAAGATGTCCTCTGCAATCAGTGTTGCCTTTAATATGCAAACTAATTCTTGGAAACACACATACATTTGTGTGTGTGTGTGTGTGTGTGTGTGTGTGTGTGTGTGTATAATGGGAAAAAGTTATCTGGGCATTATTTGGTTAACAGGTTTCTATCAAGAAATATACATTTAGGAAGCTATGCTTCAAATATTTGGTTTTAATTTGGTAATAATATTCCCCTCCCCCTGGGCCCTTTCATTCCAGGTTTGTGGGCAGTTTCCACCTAGATGTTCTTAGGGTTTATCATGGGGACATCTAGGACAATATCTTTTCCAGTGTCCTTCTTCTTTGCAATATACACATTTATTGGTTCTTTTTTAAAAATTCTTCCTTCCCTGAAGGGGTGGAAGTTGGGCCCAAGGATCTAAACCTTCTTTAAGGCAGTCTTGTTCTGATTGTTTTCAGTTTATTAGAGCTTTGGGTAGGGTCATTCACCTTCTAAAGTGCAGGTGTTCTTTAACTGGGACTTTATTGTAATAAACTTCATAGGCAATGCTGACTAAACTAGAGATAGATAATTCCAATCCCCCATCAATTTTCAGTAATTTCCTTCTTATATCTGCAGAATTTTGGGCAATAAACATTATATTTAAAATTTCAGTATTTTCTGGATTTTCTAGACCTATATTACTGTATTGCCAATAGGCAGTATAAAATCTTTCTAGGAGAGAAGAGGGGCTTTCTTCTGATTCTGAATTAGCCCAGTCCTCAGCACCCTTAGCATTCCATTTATGATCCTTTACTGGTGCTGCTAATTTTTCTCAAGTAAGCCATGTATTCTTTGAATATTCTTCTGTTTCTTATCTCTTTCCTGCTATGATTCTTCATTTATTATTTTATTATGGATAGTACTTTCAGAAGACATTCCATGTGTTCTGTAGAAAAGAAATATAGCACAGTTGTAATGAGTGCCTGCTTTGAATGGTACAACCCATGGTTTAGATTCCAGATCTGCACTTAGTAAGTCACTGGAAATTTAAATATATGATCCTAAACTTTACAAGAAAAAATAATAATTCTAAATTTATAGTTATTGTAAAGATTATAACAGATGATGAAAAAGGTATTTAATGTCATATTAATAAATTTTGCACACTAACATCATAATATTTAAATTGTTGAAAAAATTTGAATGCACAATATCATGTATTATGAATAGTTTCACAGATATTTTGTAAAACAGCACTACAATCTTTGGTCTTAGAACAAAGTATAATCTTGTGAGAGAATCAAGTTATAGAAAAAGAATTTGTGAACAATAAAGATAATTTGGAACATATTTTAAATTATTCAAGAAAACAGAAATATGTTAATCATTTTAATAGTTTTGTTCATGGTCTCTATACTATTCTTAGATATGCACATGTACATATTATATAAATATATGCAAATTTGCTCATTTTCTTTTTTTTTTTGTACATTTTGATTCCATTCAACACTATAAACTTTGATAATCACTGCTATTTAAATTTGGGGTATAAATGTTTTCTTGGTGCATGAGTGAAATAAGGACTCTCATCTAGCTATGTTTTAAGACCTGAAGTTTTATAAAATCATGAGGTCAACTATCTACATGCAGTAAATCTCTTTGGGTCTACCTACTGACAATTTGATTTGAAAATTCTACCATTCAACAAGCTTCAGTAATTACTGTTCCTTTGTTTAATTTTTGTATTCTTAAAAAAATCATTTCCTTTCTCATGATTTCTACAAGTTTGCTATGTTCATTAAAAAGAAATAAAATTTTCAGTTAAATTCTTTGCTCTTTTGTTTTAACATTTTAATAAAAGTGAGAATTGATAATGAATCTGAATTTTGTGACCTTCCAAAAAATTTATTAGGTAGGTTGGCAAAATTTCTTTTAAAATTCATCTGCAAAATCTGGAAATGCAGTTTTAATTTCTTGTGCTGTTCAATACATATTTATGAAAGTATGTTTCCTTAATTTTCTGAGTATTTAATTATTTTTATTTAAATGTTAGCAATATTTGTTAAGTATATTCTTTTGCATTCAAGTGATTTGCCACCATTTAATTTATATTTATATTTTCTTTGTAGAATTATATTTGTTCATTTTCTTAAATGATTTTTGAAAAATTAAAAGAAAGTTCAATCTCTATTTTAGAGCAAATAGTTAACTTTTCACTAGTTCATCACTGTTCAATCATTTATTCAAATGTTAAAATGTGCATTATTTGCCTCAAGAGGAAGAATTTATATGAAAAATTTAACTTTTCATGTATACTGTCAATATAAATTGCTGTTTATGACATATATTTGTTCTGTAATCAATATTGCAATTTACTGCAATTCCTGTTTTGTTTGCAATTAGAGTCTTTGAAAAATATTTATTATTTATTAATAAATTTTAAAACTAATCTCTCATCTTGTAATGGATTGTGTCTTCTGTTTATTAATGCAATATTTTTTTAAACTGTAACAAAATGACAAACATTTTCTTTGATCAGAATGACAAATATATTTTTATATATTCTGACTTTTTATAATTTAAAATTTATTAAGAATTTCAAAAGAGTTGGGTAAACTTCCATGACTCAATTAAAAAGAATTTTTTTTACTCTGTTACCAGATATATGATCTAACATTTCCTCTTTTAATCATATTCAGATAATATATTTTATTGCTGGTAATTCAATTCACAATATTTTGCTACCATCACCATCATTCATTACTAAAGCATTTCAAACCATTTCAAACCATCATTCAAAATAGGAACCTTGTACATTTTACTGTGTCAATATCTTCATTTTGACTGGAGTTTAGTCCATTTACATTTAAAGTAGCTATTGATAACACAGGACTTTCTTCTGCCATTTTTGTTATTTGGACTTTGTAAATTCTATACTTTTTCATTCCCCTCAATTCTTTTATTACTATGCATTTCATATATATTTTTAGTGTACCAAATTACTTTCATTTTCATTTCCTTCTGTATACTTAAATGAAAAAAACTAAAAGCATTTTATTGTAATATAGTCACTCAAAATATTTCAGCAATTACAATAGCTAATTTGGGGGAGGATCCAAGATGACAGTGTAGGAATGGCAGTACTCTTTCCCCACCAGAAACTGCAGGAATGTAGGCAGATGTACCTGGGAGAAGGGAAGCTGTAGGATCATAAGGGCAATTAGACAGGGTAGCTGGATACAGAGGACCCAGTTGACTGAGGGAGAGGAAAGCTGTGGGAAATAGGAGAGGCAACCAAGCATCTAGCTGGCTCTGAGTTTGAGGGAAGCTAGGGAAGTGATTTGGCTGGAAGAGGAGTGCTCAGCTGGCTCCCAGACTAAGAAAAACTACCAGGTGACTGGGGGTGCCTCCCAGTGCCCAGCATGCCCTCTAGGTTGGGGATCTGTGGGGAAAACCTATTTGGGAACCAGCACCCAACCAGCACAGTTGGAGAGAGTAGAGGGAGGGTAGATCATGTGGGCTGACTGGATCTCAGCCGTTGGAAAATGAAGGTGCTAGCTGGTGCTGAATTGGCTCCAGAGACAGAGTAGTTAATCAGGTGGGCTGTCACATGGACATACCCTGGGAGAGAAAGGGATTGTGTCAGTGAAAGGGTGGGTTGACAGGCACTCAGCACCCTGGGTGAGAGGGGAGCTGGGAGAGGAAGCAGGTGAGCTGACAGAAACCCAACTGACCTGAAGGAAATGGGGGCAGGGAGGAGAAGATAGCAGGCCCTCAGAAGCCCAAAAAGCCTGAAGGAAAACAATGAAGAATCAGTCTGGGTGCCATTAGATACATAACCAGCAAGAGGGAAAAGGGGGTGGGGAGAGGCAGCTGGTTAACTGTGAAGTACATAACTTGCCCAGAAGAGATGGGAGTGAGAGAAAGATTTAGAGGGTTGTCAGGCACCCAGCCAGATCCCTGAGGTAGGGGGAGCTGTGGGACAATCAGCCTCACCACAGGGAAACTAGACTGAGATTCCTTTAGGATTCTTATATTTTTTAGTTCTACCTTAAATATTTTTAAATTCTTTATTCTTTATTTTTTACTCTACATCCAGGTACATTACTTCCAGAGGACAGGACACAGGGTGAGTGATTGGTGAGCACTGGTAGCCTAAGACAGTTGCTAGTGGCCTGATAGGGAGGCCTGTTTTTTTCTAGATTTTTTCCTTTTTGCTCTTTTTTCTCCTTATTTTTTTATTTCTATTTTCTTTCAGATATCTTTCTTCCTTTGCTTTTCTTTCATCCCACCTTCTCTTATTTGGTCTTCATTTTCTGTCTTCTTGTCTCATCTACTTGGTCTTTATTTTTAATCATTTTCCTGGTTTCTTTTTATTTTTTCCTTTTCTTCCATCTTTTTATTTTTTAATTTTCACTCTTTTTAAATTTTTTGTGTTTTTTTTTCTTTCTAATTTTCCCTCTTCTTACCTATATTTTTCTGTCTCTTTTATGGTTCCTATACCATTTATTTTATTATTATTCATTTCCTCCTGTTATTTCTTTCTTTTTTAATGGTCTTAATTTTTTGGGATGGGGTGGGGGGAATACAGACAACTACATGGATATAGAATAAGTGGAACCAACTTTCAAAGAGGACCCTTAGCAAAATTAAACAAAATGAAATAAAACCTCAGAGTAGAAAGAGAAGCTAACCAACTGAATAAGCCCATCAAGATCAACAGATGACAAGACACAAGCAAAAAATTACAAGCCATATCAAAATAACAGGAAGACATGAAAAAGTCTAATGAGCAAACTGAAAAGCAGGAGGAGAGACAGAATGTGGAACAATTAAACATGCATATCAAAATAAATATCATCGTTCAACTTAATAAATTGAAGGAAGAGTTAAATGATATAAAGAATACACTGGAAGAACATAGAGAATAAATCATAAATATATATGTTAAAAAATAACAGATTGAATGATGATGAAAGGCATAATGCAAAAAATTAAAATTATTCTGGGTGCACAATGTAGCAGATTTGAATAGGCAGAGGAAAGAATTAGTGACAGTGAAGATAGAATATCTGAAACCACACAGATAGTAGAACAGATAGATTCAAAAAATACAAAAAGTCAGGAAGGACACAGGGAATTGAATGACAACATAAAAATCACAAACATATTCAATATAGGCATCCCAGACTGAGAAGAGAAGGAAAAGGGAACAGAAGGAGTTTTGGAAGAAATAATGGTGGAAAACGTCCCAACTCTTATGAAAGACACAGATGTACATGTCTAGGAAGCAGAGCACACTTCAAACAGTATAAATCCTAACATGCTGTGATGGTTAGGCTAATGTGTCAACTTGGCCAGGTAATTAGCAAGCACTGGGCTAATTAGCAAGCACTGGGCTAATCCTAATACAAGAGCATTTATGGACTTCAGACAACAGTGAGTTTACTGCATGGATGGCTGATTATATCTGCATCAATCAGGGAGATTGCATCAGCAATGGGTGATGCTTTTATCCAATCAGTTGAATGCCTTAAAAAGGGAAGTGATTTCTACATTGAGAGATAATTTCCCAGCTCATCTTTGGACAGCCAACTTCTCCCAGAAACTCATCAAAGACCTTTCATTGGACTTTCATTGGACTTTCATCAGAGCCACTGGTTTGTAGCCTGCCTGCAGAACCTGGACTTGTGCATTCCCACGGTCACATGAGAGACTCTGAAAAAATATCATGTTATTGACAAATATCTCCAGTTGATTCAGTTTCCCGAGAGAACCCTAATACACATGTCTACTGAAAAGCACATACTTATAAAATTGTCAAATGCTAAAGAAGAAGAGAATTCTCAGAACAGCAATAGAAAAGAAAGGCATCATATTAAGTGTAGCTCATTAGGATTAAGTGCTGATTCCTCATCTGAAACCATGGAAAGCAGAAGGCAGTGGTGTGATATAGTCAAGGTCTTAAGAGAAAAATACTGCCAGCCAAGAATTCTGTATCCAGCAATGCTAGTATTCAAAATGCAAGAGAGTTCAACATAGCCACAGATAAACAGAAATTGAGAGAATTTGTCAACAAGAGTCCTGTAATTTAAGAAATAAAAAGGGAGTTCTACAGCTTGAAAGGATAAAAGTGGCGATAGAGGGTAAGAGGAGAGTGCAGAAAGGAATATTATTAGTAAGAATAATAAAAAGATAAAAGGAGAATCAAGGGGACCAAATGTAGCTCAGTGGTTGAGTGCCTGTTTTCCATGTATGAGGTCCTGGGTTCCATCCCCAGTACCTCCTAAAGTTAAAAAAAGAGAAATAAAAAAAAACATGCCATATATAAACCTGAAGAAAAACAACTAATATAAGTACTGCCTTGACAGTAAAAACATTGAATGTTAATGGAATATACTCTCTAATCAAAAGATAAAAATTGGCAGAATGGATAAGGAAATAGCACCTATCTATATTTGTCTATAAGAAACATACCTTAGACACATGGATGCAAGGGGTTTGCAATGTAAAGTCTGTAAAAAAATTTTACACTCAAATGAAATAAAAAAGGGTGAGTATCTCTACTAATTCAGACAAAATAGACATTAAATGAAAAACTATTGTAAGAGACAAAGAAGGACATTATATCTTAATAAAATGGGTAATCTATAAAGAAAAAAGATCAATCATAAATATTTATGCACCTAATCAGAGTGCCCAAAACACATGAGAAAAACAATGGCAAAACTAAGGGGAGAAATAAATGCTTCCACAATTATAGTGGGCGAATTTAATACACCACTGTCTCCATTAGGCAGAACATCTTGACTGAGAGTTAATAAAGGAATAGATTCCTTGAATAATACCTTAGAGGATATAGACCTGTATTAGTCAGCCAAAGGGGTGCTAATGTGAAATACCAAAAATGGGTTGGTCTTTATAAAGGGTATTTATTTGGGGTAGAAGTCCACAGTTACCGGGCCATAAAACATAAGTTTCTTCCCTCACCAAAGTCCATTGTCACGTGTTGGAGCAAGACAGCTGCCGACATTTGCCACGGTTCAGGCTTCTGGGGTTCCTCT
>JAQZBX010041681.1:0-22262 GCA_029593785.1 Cabassous unicinctus | reverse complement strand
CCCAGTTGTAACCCTTCTGTGATCCAAAGCTTCTTTAAAGATGAAGCCAAAACAATAGCTAAATACAATTAATAGGAAAATGAAATAATAATGATTTTTAAATGTAAGAGATAAAATACATGAAAACTTAAAAAAAACTAAAAGTAAAATAAAATTAAAGGGTAGGGTTATTCAAAGAATAAGAAAAATTTTAAAAAATTAAAAAAAAATTTTTTTTTGACATTTTGCCTTTTATCACTGCACTATCTGGTGTCCAGTCTGTACTGTGGCACCTTCCCCCTCTCACTCCCCAGGGTCTCACTAGTTTTCATTTAATTTTCAAAGTAGTTTTAGGTCACAGCAAAGTCACACACTGAGTATAAAACACTCTCATATACCCAACCTCCTCCCCCTTTCCTCACCCCATATTAAACCTTTTTGTATGTGGATGGTAGCATTGTTATAACTGATATACAGATAGTGAAACATAGCTACTAAACATTGTCAATGGTTTACAGTATGGTTTACATTTTGAGTAGAACACTTTTATAAATTTTGATATTTACCATGTCCTGTGTCCATCACTGTCAGGTAATGAAAAACATTTCCACTGACCACTATATACCACCTGTTTGACCTATTCTGTTCCTCCTTCCCCATCCCCCTGGGGCCCATGATGACCCCCTGGCTTGACTCATTGTATGACAAGGTTCATAGTTACATGCAACAAGGGGTCATGACACACTGGTTTGTCCTCCACTATTAGGAACCGCCCTTGCTCTTAAGAGATGCCCACCTGTCTATTTCTGCTCTCCCCTCAGTATCCTGGGTATTCTAACCCACCCTTCCCAATCTACCCCCCTGTCAACCCTGTACCACCCAACCCAATATAGCACTACACTCCTGTCCTATCCTTCAATATACAACTACACTCTATCACTTTACCATAGGTTAAGTCCATATGGGTGATGGCTCACAACTTTCTCTTTTCTTTCTCTTCCTTGTACACCTATCTTTCAGACAAGAGTTCTCAGAGACTGCTCAATTTCCTTAATTTATATCAGTGAGGTCATGTACTGTTCATCCTTCAATGCCTGGCTTGCTTCACTCAACATAAGGTCTTCCAGATTCATCCATGTTATACCGTGTGTTAGCACTTTATTCCTTCTTATAGCTGAGTAATATTCCATTGTATGTATGTACCACATTTTGTTTATCCATTGATCTGGGTTGATTCCAACTTTTGGCAATAGTGAACAATGCTGCTATGAACATTGGTGTGCATATATCTGTTCGTATCTTTGCTTTCAGTTCTTTTGGGTATATACCCAGCAGTGGAATCGCTGGATCATATGGAAGATCTATAGTGAGTTTTTTGAGGAACTGCCAAACTGTCCTCCACAGTGGCTGGGCCATTCAACAATAACACCAGCAGTGGATTAGGATTCCTATTCCTCCATATCCTCTCCAACACTTATAGTCTGCTGTTTTTTTAATAGCCACCATTCTAATGGGTGTAAGATGGTATCTCAATGTAGTTTTGATTTGTATTTCTCTAATAGCTAGAGATGTCAAGAATTTTTTCATGTGCTTTTTAGCCATTTGTATTTCTTCCTTGGAGAAGTATCTTTTCAGGTCACTTGCCCATTTTTTAAATGGGTTGTTAGTCTTTTTATTTACAAGTTGTAGGATTTCTTTATATATGTAGGATATTAGGCTCCTATCAGATATATGGTTGCCAAATATTTTCTCCCATTGGGTAGGTTGCCTTTATATTTTCTTGATAGCGTCCTTTGAGGTGCAAAAGTTTTTAATTTTGAGGAGGAGATCCCATTTATCTATTTTTTCTTGTGCTGCTCGTGCTTTAGGTGTGAAATTCATGAAACCATTTCCTATTACAAGGTCCTGTAGAAGCTTCCCTACATTATCTTCCAAGGTCTTTATGTCTTGGCTCTTATATTTAGATCTTTGATCCATCTTGAGTTGATTTTCATATAAGGTGTGAGATGGTGTTCCTCTCTCATTCTTTTGGATATGGATATCCAGTTCTCCATGCACCACTTGTTGAAGAGACAATTCTCTCCCAACTGAGTGGGCTTGGTGGACTTGTCGAATATCAGATGACTGTATATGCGAGGATTTATATCAGGACTCTC
This sequence comes from Cabassous unicinctus, assembly GCA_029593785.1. Taxonomy (NCBI): domain Eukaryota; kingdom Metazoa; phylum Chordata; class Mammalia; order Cingulata; family Chlamyphoridae; genus Cabassous; species Cabassous unicinctus. Next base: position 20,127 of record JAQZBX010041681.1, on the reverse strand, counting down.
AATTCGGTTCCATTCATCAATGTGTCTATCCTTGAGCCAATACCATGTGGTTTTCACCACTGTAGCTTTGTAGTATGTTTTAAAGTCAGGTAGTGTGATACCTCCAACTTCATTTTTCTTTTTCAATATGTGTTTGGCGATTCAGGGCCTTTTACCCTTCCAAATAAATTTTGTAGATAGTTTTTCCAATTCCTTAAAAAATACAGTGTTGATTTTTAGTGGGATTGCATTAAATCTGTAGATTAGTTTGGGTAGGATAGACATCTTGATGATGTTTAGTCTTCCTATCCATGAACAGGAAATATTCTTCCATTTATTTAAGTCTTCTTTGATTTCCTTTAACAGTGTTGTGTAGTTTTCTGTATATAAGTCCTTTACATCTTTAGTTAAATTTATTCCTAGGTATTTGATTCTTTTAGTTACTATTGCAAATGGTATTTTTTTCTTGATTTCCTCTTCAGATTGCTCATTATTGGTGTACAGAAATGCTACTGATTTTTGAGCATTGATCTTATAGCCTGCAGCCTTACTGAACTCCTTTATAAGTTTTAGAAGCTTTGGTGTAGATTTATCAAGGCTTTCTACGTATAGTACCATGTCATCTGCAAATAATGAAATTTTTACTTCTTCTTTTTGCAATTTGGATGCCTTTTATATCTTTTTCTTGCCTCAGTGCTCAAGCAAGAACTTCTAAGACAATGTTAAATAGGAGTGGTGATAGTAGGCATCCTTGTCTTGTTCCCGATCTCAGATGGAAGGCTTTTAGCATTTCACCATTGAAGATGATGTTAGCTTTGGGTTTTTCATATATACCCTTTATCATGTTCAGAAAGTTCCCTTCTACTCCTATCTTTTGCAGTATTTTTATCAAGAAAGGGTGCTGTATTTTGTTGAATGCTTTTTCTGCATGTATAGAGATGGTCATGTGATTTTTAATCTTTCAATCTGTTTATGTGGTGTATTACATTGTTTGATTTTCTTATATTGAACCATCCTTGCATACCTGGGATGAATTCCACTTGGTCATGGTGTATAATTCTTTTGATATGTTGTTGAACGTGATTAGCAAGTATTTTGTTGAGGATTTTGGCACCTAGGTTCATTAGAGAAATTGATCTGTAATTTTCCTTTCTTGTGGTATCTTTGTTTGGCTTTGGTATTAGAGTAATGTTGGCATCATAGAATGAGTTAGGCAATGTTCCTTCTACTTCTATTTTTTGGAAGAGCTTATGCAGAATTGGTGTTAGCTCTTTCTGGAATGTTTGGTAGAATTCACCTGTGAAGCCATCTTGTCCTGGACTCTTCTTAGTTAGGGCGGTTTTTGTTGACTGAGTCTATCTCTTTACTTGTAATTGGACTGTTGAGTTCATCAATTTTTTCTTTCTTTAATGTAGGCTAGGAATTTGTCCATGTCCTCTAAATTATCATTCTTTGTTGGCATATAAATTTTCAAAGTATACTCTTATGATACTCTTTATTTCAGTCAGTGGTGATAACCCCCTCTTCATTCCTTATTTTGTGTTTTTGCATCTGCTTTCTCTTTTTCTTTGTTAGTCTGGCTAAGAGTTTGTCAATTTTATTGATCTCCTCAAAAAACCAGCTTTTGGTTTTTCTTATTTTTTCTAGTGCTTTCTTATCTTCTGTTTCATTTAGTTCTGCTCTAATCTTTGTTCTTTCTTTCTTTCTACTTCTTTTGGGGTTAGTTTGTTGTTGTTTTTCCAATTCCTCCAGGTGTGCAGTTAGATCTTCAATTTTAGCTCTTTCTTCTTTTTTAATATATGCTTTTGGCTATGAATTTCCCTTTCAGTACAGCTTTCACTGCATCCCATAGGTTTTGATATGTTGTGTTGTTATTTTCATTCGATTCAAGGTAGTTACTGATTTCTTTTGAGATTTCCTCCTTGACCCACTATTTGTCTAAGAGTGTGTTGATTAGCTTCCATATCTTTCTGCCCATTCTGGTTCTCTGGCCCTTAGTGATTTCCAATTTCATTCCATTGTGGTCAGATAAATTACTTTGTATAATCTCAATCTTTCTGAATTCATTGAGAGTTGTTCTGTGGCTTAGCATGTGGTCTATCTTGGAGTATGATCCATGTACCCTCTAGAAGAATGTATATCCCACTGTATTTGGGTGTAGCATTCTGTATATGTCTATTAGGTCAAGGTCCTCTAATGTATTATTCACAGTATTTTTTTTTTATTGATTCTCTGTCTAGATGTTCTGTCTAATGGTGATAATGGTGTATTAAAGTCCCCCATTATAAGTGTAGAGGCATTTATTTCTCCACTTAGCTTTTCCAATGTTTGCCTCAAGTATTTTGAGGCACCCTGATTTGGTGCATACATATTTATGACTGTTCTCTCTTCTTGGAAGATTACCCCTTTTACTAATATATAGTGTCCATCTTTGTCTCTTAAAATAGCTTTGCATTTAAAGTCTATTTTGTCCAATATTAGGATAGCTACTCCTGCCCTTTTTTAGTTATTGTTTGCTTGTAAAATTGTTTTCCAGCCATTCACTTCCAGCCTCCTTGAATCCCTGTGTCTAAAGTGGGTTTCTTGTAGACAGCATATAGATGGGTCATATTTCCTTACCCATTCTGCCAATCTGCGTCTCTTGACTGGTGAGTTTAATCCATTAACATTCAGTGTTAGTACTCTCAATGAATTTCTTACATTAGCCATATTTTCTTTGGGTTTATGTTTGTCATATGTTGTTTTTATTTCTCTTCGTGTCTTTTTAGTTGTTCTTACTCACTCCTTCAACTCTGTCTTTCTCCTGTTTATTCCTTTCAATCTGTAGAACTTCCTTTACTATTTCTTGAAGTGCAGGTTTCTTATTAGCATATTCTCTTAATTTCTGTTTATCTGTGAATATTTTGAACTCTCCTTCATTTTTGAATGCCAGCTTTGCTGGATAGAGAATTCGTGGCTGGAAGTCTTTTTTCTTTTAGCACCTTGACTATGTCATATCACTGTCTTCTTGCCTCCATGGTTTCAGATGAGAAATCAGCACCTAATCTTATTGTGCTTCCCTTGTATGTGATGGTTCTCTTTTCTCTTGCTGCCTTGAGTATTTTCTCTTTGTCTTGGGCATTGGACATTTTGACAAGTATATGTCTTGGAGTAGGCCTGTTGAGATTTATACAATTTGGGGTGTGCTGTGCTTCCTGGACATGTACATCCAACTCCCTCAATAGGGTTGGGAAGTTTTCAGCCATTATTCCCTTCAACACAGCTTCTGTTCCCTTTCCCTTTTCTCCTTCTGGGATGCCTATAATGCATATGTTTGTGTGTTTTGTGTTGTCAGTTAAATCCCTAAGTCCCTGCTGGATTTTTTCTATCTTTTTATCTATCTGTTTTACTATCTGTTTGATTTCAGATGTATTGTCTTCCACATCACTAATTCTTTCTTCTGCCTATTCAAATCTGCTGTTGTGTGAATCCAGCGTTTTTTGATTTCTTGATTGTGCCATTCATTACCATCATATCCGTTATCTTTTTAAGTATGTTTACAATTTCTTCAGTATGTTCTCCCAATGTCTTCTTAATATCCTTAATCTCTTCCTTCACTTCATTAAGTTGGTCCATAATATTTGTTTGGACAGCTTTGATTAGTTGTTTGATGTTCTGCATCTCTTCCTGGTTTTCAGTTTGATCATTGGAATCGTCCATGTCTTCCTGTTTCTCAGTATGGTTTGTAATTTTTTGTTGCCCTCTGGTCATCATTTTATCTTGAGGGATTTATTCAGTTGATTAGCTTCTCTCTCTGCTCTAGAGTTTCATTAGTTGGTGGTTCTGTGTGAGTGTTAAGTTTTCTTTTTGACATTTTGTTCTTCTTGTGTTTCCTTGCTTTTTCCTTTGTTCCCTTGAAGGAAAAAGATTAGGGCCAGAGGAATCAAAAGAGGTAAGAAAGGAAAAATGATAATAGTAATATTGATAAAAATTAGAAGAGTGGCTGTATCAGATTTAGTGAAATGAATATTTAACTCATGTAGGCAGTGTAGAGTAATAGGGGAAAAAAAGTGGAGTCCTTATAATGGAATGGGAAACCAAATAGAGAAAAATATATAGAATGATTTAAAAGGCCAGAATGATGAGGAGAGAGGGAAAGAGTAAAAAAAGGGCTGAAAGGAAAAAGTTAATAATAATAAAAAAAAGAAAACAGAATAGACAATATAGAAATTAATACCCAGGAAGTTGAGGACTAATGAAAAAAGGTGAAATGTAAGAGCCACAACAGAAAGCAGAAGGTGGAAAGATGAAGGAAGGAAAAAAGATAGTGTTGTCAGACAAAATCAATATACACAGAGAATGGAAAATCAAGGAAGAAGAAGCACAGCAAAGAAGAAACAAGCTAGCAGGACCTAATTTTTAAAAAAAGGGGGTTGGGTGGGGAGGAAAGAGGAAAGAAAAGCAAGAAACAAACAAACAAAGAAAAACGAAACAAACACACAAGCATGCAGTCAAACAAAGCTAAGGAAGAACAGCATTCCTTCTTGGGTCCTTGTGGAGCCTCACAGCCTGGGTTCATCAATTAATTACCCTGCAGCCTTCTTTCTGCAGGTTTTTGAGGCAGGTTGCAGTGATTAAATTAAGTTAAAAAATTTTTTTTTTATAAATAAGGGACCCAAAAAAAGGCCTCTTCTGGACCACCCCCTAAACTGAGGGGACCCTAAATAGGCTCGTGGAAACTTATCAGATACTTCCCAATGCCTGATCCCAGGGGAGCTGAGACTCTGACACTCAGCAGGGAATTATAAAATTGGCTGGCTTTGCCACCTCCTGAGCCAAGCCTCTGTGTCCCACGGTTGTCAGGTAAATCAGGCTTCCTCAGCAGATTCGCCTCTCCCCTCAGCCCGGCACCACTTCTAGCCGGCTGGTTTGCTCCCAAAAAGCTACAAGGGGGTCCAGGTGGGCAAACGGACAGAAAAAACCCCTTTCACCCTTTGCCAGGAGCCTCCCACTCTCGGAGAGTGCTCCCTCTCACTGGGTTGCTGGTAGGGTGGGGCTTAGCCGTCTGAGTCCATGATTTCCAGCTGGGGAAAATCTTACGATTTTATATTGAGTAGTCCACCTAGCTGTCTAGCTCCCTCCAGATCAGTGTCCCCAAGGTTTTTGCTCTGCAGGCTCCCAGAAGGGGCCACCTGGGCAGGATCCTGTCCCCAATCAGCCCTCTTATGTGAGAGAAAGGGTGAGTGTCCACCTAAACCGGCGCCATCTTCCGCTGCTCTTTATTACTTAATTCTGACAGAAGAGTTTAGCAATTTGTTGAAGGTCATCTTAGAGTAGAAAACCTGGGATTTGAACTCTGGCAGAGTAGGATCTGAGGCCATGCCATTACACCACAGTGCTTCCATGAGCATTCCTTGTTCTGGATGAACACTTTACCCAGAGTGGCTGCCTACTCAATTCCTCTTTTCCACTGAAAACTTTCCACATTCTTTGGACATTTAATGTTTTGTAACCCCTAACTCTCTGATTTATTGAAGATCACACTTAACTCTTTTAGGCAGATGTACTTTTTCTGCTTTCATAGAATGGACATATACATCTTGGAGGTAGAAACCATGGATTTTCTTTTTTAATCTTCAGCAAGTAGTCCAGTGCTTGGAACATGGTACATATTAATAATTATTTGCTGATTGATTCATAATTTCACTCACAGTAAATACCTCAAAAGAGACTATTTTCTTGAATATGTCAGAAATATGAAAGGAAAGAGACTATTAAGGTTAATTTACAAAAGGGTCTAGAGGTGATTTCAGTATATCTTTCCCCTAGCTCTGTGACTTTGGATGAGTCACTTAACTTCTCTGAACCATAGTTATTTCCATAAAGACAGCTACGGTGTTTGTGTCCCCTGTATCTATCATGGACCTTGACATCTATTGGACACTTGAATAATATCTGTTAAATGAATAAAGAAATGTAATTGTTAAATAAAATTTATTTTTTAAAACAGTTTTAGATTTACAGAAAATTTGTGAAGATAATACAAAGAATTCCCATATTCCCCTCCAGTTTCTCCTAGTATTAAATTTTATATTGTCCATTTGATACAATTGATGAAAAAGCATTGATATATTATTAATTAAAATTCATATTTTATTCAGCTTTTTCAGTTTTTACCTAATGTTCTTTTTCTGTTTTAGGTTCTCTTTAGGCTACTCTTTCTCGGACTTGCTTCATTTTTGATGACTTTGGCAATTTTGAAGATTACTGGTCAGGATTTTGTAAAATATCCCTATATTGAGATTTTTCTGATGTTTTCTCTCATGATCAGATTGTGGCTATGGGTTTTTGGGGGGAATAACTCAGAGGTAAAGTGGTTTTTTTCATCATATTGTATCAAAGGTACATATTATCAACACGGCTTTTCAGTGTTGCTGTTGAGCTTGGTCAACAAGCTGAGGTAGTGTTTGTTAGGTTTATCCACTCTAAAGTTACTCTTTCCCGTTCTGCTTTTCCACACTGTACTTTTTGGGAGGAAGTCACTATGCATAGCCCATACTTAAAAGTGGGGAGTTATGTTACACCTCCTTGAGGAGAGATTATCTACCCCCCTTTTGAAATTCTTCTGCACTACACGGGAGCTCTGTCATTTGGTTTCTGTGTTCCTTTGATATAGCCCCATCATAGTGGATTTTTTTTTTTTAAGGTTTATTTATTGACTTTATTTTTCTTTATTTATTCCTTCCCTCCCCCAGATGGTTCTCTTGTCTGTCTGCTCATTGTTTGTTCACCTTCTCCAGGAGGTAACAGGACCAAACCTGAGACCTCCCACATGAGAGGTGAGTGCCCAATAGCCTGAGCCACATCCGCCATGGCCTGCAGCGTCTGCTGGCTTGTGGCATCTGCTCGTTGCAGCAGGGGCAGCATATAGCTCATTGCAGCAGGGGCAGCATCTTTTCATCTTCTTTTAGGAGGCACCGAGACCTGAACCTGGGACTTCCCGTGTGGTAGGTGGGTGCCCAACTGGTTAGGCCACATCCATTTCCCAATAGAGGAATTTTTTTTAGCACTTCCTTACTTTCTGCACTACAAGAATGTCCAGATTCATCTTGTATATTTCCTGCTTCAAATATACTTGTAATAATTCCAGTCTTACAATTAGTTTTTTCTCCAATGAGCACTGGTTCATTTTATTGGAGAATAGTATTAGAAAATAAGATCAGGGCACTAGGTGTATTCAGCAAATATGGTTTTTTTTTGTGATTTTTTTGGTAATGATAAAAATAAGCTTTGTTTTTAGAGCAGTTTTAGATTTACATTTACAGGAAAATTTTACTAAAAGTATAGGAAAGGGAAAGGATTAAGAAATGTTTCTCAAATAGGGGCTCCATGTTACTGAAAATACCAAAATGTTTTATGGTACCTCAAAGGCATTGTCCACTGGATAATATAGAGAGGGGTTTGCCCTTTACAACTCTTTTCAAGTTCTGTAGTTCAAGGAGAAACCTTCAGTTTGATCCTGGTAATCTATAGCTTGGAAACCTCTTCTAACAAAAGTGAGTGGGCACCAAGCTCTTTTGAGTCTCTGGCAAGAAAGAGCCTCTAGCTAGAATCTAGTATTATTGCTCTGTTTGAGTTGTATTCACTAATATGATCACCTTTTTATTTATGGCAAATTCAACTATTTTCCATTTACAATAGCAGTATAAAGTTTTCCTTTTAAAATATTTCAATTAAAAAATATAACCCAATTTATAGAAAAACAATGGTATGCCAGTGGTAAGCACAATATGGAGAGAATGGTGTGTGAATGATTGAGTTTGGAAAACATTGGAGGTGATAAACTAAAAAGCCTTTTGCAGATCTGGAATTTGATATTCTACATCAGCCAGCATCTATTATTTCACAACCATATCTGTATGGAATACTTGGGAATAGAAATATTTTTAAATCTAAAGCTCAGAGGGAAAGAGGGCTACTGAGAATACTAAAATCTTTATAGTCATTTTCTTCTGGCTGTTTGCAGCCCCAGAATAGATCTAACAGCCAAGCATAGTCAGAGCGTGAGGTGAGAAATGCCGGGTAGTGCCTCAAGAGAATCGTGGCATTGAGATCACAGAGCCACAAACTCAAGGGAACATTGGTTCTAATAGAATCACTGGATACCCTCAAAATCTTCATGAAAATGAAAATGTAAAGCAAATAATTGTGACAAGCATATTGTCTAATTAAGATGAATGGGATATGCTTCTTATGCATTTTAATCTGTTAAATAAACAGCATATTAATAAGGCTTAATTATATCACCACATACTTAAAGTGACTTTCTAAAATAAAGTTTATTTTGCTTTAACATATGCTTTTCCGTGTGTGTTTATAGCACTTCTGCAAGCACCATCCACAAAAAGCATCTTGAAATAAATCTCTTGGATGTGATCACCATCTTGATCAAGATTTCTTCCTTTTAATTTCTTAGATAATTCAAGATTTATAAAATGATTTCCTACTTTTAATATATGTGTCCTTTCAGTTCTTATACTTGAGTATTGGAGAAATGACCCTCTTTTCTTTGAGAGTCTTTGCTTCATGATTCTATTCTTTCTTTTCCACTCCATGTTTAGGTGGTCAGCACATCTTTCTGATAAATCTCAGAAGTAGCTCCTCAATCTGCCCTCTCCTTTACGTCCCTGCTGCAAATGACAGCAAGGAGGATTAACGATGGCCACTGATTCTTTGACACTTCTTAAAGAATTTATTTCCCCTTCCTTTGAATCTGGGCTGCCTAGTGACTCTTTAGACCGACAGAGCATATGGAGTCTATAAGGTTCAGAAGACTGGAAGCTTTTGCCACAGTCTCTTGGAGACTTGAGATTCCAATAAAAAGTCTGGCTTCTCATTCCTCTGAAGAAGCCACAGGAAAGGCCCTGGCACTATGTGGAGTGGAAGAGGAACTCAGCCTAATATAACGTTCTAGCTATTCCTGCCAGGAATCCTGGCAAGTGAGTAAAACAGCCTTAGTCTTTCCAGGGCAGCTCTGCCTGAGTGCTTGAGGTTCATGCACCGAATAAACTATGATTATTATTTTAATTTAATATTTGATGGTGGGAATGGGGAGGGGTAAGTTTGCTATATGATAGATAACTAAAACACCATCTTTCAGGTCATAGTTTTCTCCTGGACATCTAACAACAGCCGCCTTCTTCAGAACAGGATGATAGATTATATTATCATTTGCAAACATTGTTTGTCCTTCCTTGTGGGATAATCATAGTTCCCCATTCCACTGAGGTCAGGTGTTGTCACCTGATTTGTGGGGTTCCTTCCTTGGGGGGATTTTACTTCGTCTCTGTGATGGTTAGGTTAATATGTCAACTCGGCCAGGTAATTGTGTCCAGGTGTTTGGTCCAGCAAGCACTGGGCTAATTGTAATACAAGAGCATTTATGGACTTTGGTCACCAGTGAGTTTACTGCGTGGATGGCTGATTACATCTGCATCAATCAGGGAGATTGCATCAGCAATGGGTGATGCTTTTATCCAATCACATGGATGCCTTAAAAAGGGAAGTGATTTCAACATTCTGAGAGAATTTCCCAGCTCGTCGTTGGACAGCCATCTTCTCCCAGAAACTCATCAAGGACCTTCATTGGACTTTCATCGGAGCCCCTGGTTTGCAGCCTGCCTGTGGAGCCTGGACTTGTGCATCCCCAACGTCCCCTGAGAGACTCTTTTAAAATCTCATATTATTGACAGGTATCTCCTGTTGATTCTGTTTCCTGAGAGAACCCTGACTAATACACTCACCAGCTCATTAAGATCAGACTTAGCCACATGATTCATTTGGGCCAACAATATATGAGCCAAAATGACATGCCATGATGAATGGCATTCCCCTTCTCCTGAGAGAATGGGGATATCCCAAATGATGGACTATTCCTTCAGCCTGGCTACCAGAGTGAAGAGGGTGTAACAGAGCTGCAGCTGACCCACAGTCAACTTTAAATGTGGGTGAAAAATCTCCCTATTGTTGGAAGTCACTGAGAATTTACAGTTATCTATGGAGCCACCAGAGTTAGCAACCTTAAAAAATAAATCTAATGATGTTACTTATCTACTTAAAAGTTCCCACTGGTCCAAGTGTTCCAAAAATTTTATTCCATCTTACTTCTTCAGCCCATGTATGTACCCCATAATTCAGCAGGACCTGTCTTTATTTTTTTCACTTTAAGATGTTAGTCCATTCTCTTTGGCATAGTCTTTTTATATTTCTTGACTTGGAAAACCTCTATGTATTCCTTAAGACCCACTTTAAGTGCCATTTGCTTTGTGAAGCCATTCCTATTTTCCCTCCCATTTCAGTGTCTTTGTAGAGATGATGATGGTGATGGAGATGATCATGATGATATTGAAGAGGATGGTGAAAACACAACTTTCTTTACGTACCAGGAATTTTTTAAAGTATTTTTAATTTTCAATTCATTCTATTCTCACAATAACACCAGTAAGTAATCTTAATATCTCTATTTTGTATTTGGGAAACTGAGGCACAGGAAGGTTCTATTAAAATGTTCATTATCACACTAGAGCTAGGATAATAGGATTTGAATCCAGATGATCTAGCTTCTGGGTCAGTGCTCTTCATTACTACACTGTACTGCATGCATTTACCATTCAAATTTCTGTTATAATATATATAAATGAAAATATGTTTGCATATTTACTACAGTACATTGTGCTATCCTGCAGCACTGGGACCATGTTAATGATTTTTATACTGCTGATTATAACACTAAGTCAGGCACACAAATACTTAGTAAATCATTTCAATAACTAAGGTTGAATTTGACTATAGACACTAGAACTTTAAATCCATTTTTTTTTTTTTTGTCCACCACATTAGCCATCTTCTTTTAAGGTTATGTTGCTTTTCATCTTAATATTATAAATGAATTCTGGAAATGCATCTCTTTTCTTAGTTAAAATAGTAACTAAGACAATTAGTGAGGAAGACTACTAATTCATTTCAAATATATCCTTAATGTTACAATAATTATGTTTCAAAAAGGGATGCTAATTTTATGAAAACTTTTTGTACATGTTAAGATGTATTCTAATCTCATAGCATCTCCAGCAAGGTCTCACAATTTGGTTTTTCTGGAATATTCCTCACTTCTCTATTCTGATTTATTTTCTCCATTATAAATTACCTGTGACCTTTTGCTTCACAGTTTCTAACTGCATTGGTTGTAAAGCTCTTCTTTCTACTGACAATGCCTTTCTTTGCTCAGGGCTCACTGATTCTCCTCCTTCTTTAACTCAGATGGCTCTGGGAATTCATGCTCTCTTAAAACCAATATCAATTATCACCATTATCATCATCCAGATATCACCTGGGGTTTGTCATTGTAGTAGTTAGGGTTATCCAGAGGAACACAACCAACAGGAGATTTTTCAAAAAATAAAATGAAACAGCTATCCCCGTTTTGAGAAATGACAGGGACTTTTTAAAAGACAAAACAATTGACCACAAGGATGGGACCTTCTGAGAAAATGGAACCTTCCAAATAAAGTTGCAGTTTGAGCAACACTTAGAACTTTAGTGGTAAGCCAGTTTTGGTCTAGTAGAGATAGCCTATCAAGAATGGATAAGTATATCAGACTAACCATTGTATATCTGTTTCCTGGCTTGTAAGGCCCCACTATGTATAAAAACTTAAATGTCAACCAATCATTGTAACTTCCCCCTTGGAAATCCCCTGAGTGCCTTCCTAAGTGGCTAAGACCAGATGGCTATTGAGGTTTTCACTGCAATTTTAATTTGAGTTCTCCCTGCTTGTGAACAGTCTCTCCCTCAATAAACTCTTTAATGTTTTTATTTATGTGTGGTGAATATGTTTCTTTCGATGTGTGTGTGTGTGTGTGTGTGTGTGTGTGTGTGTGTGTGTGTGTAAATATTAAGAGATTTATTATAGGAATTAGCTCATGCAACTCTGGGGATTGGCAAGTCCAAATTCTGTAGGGCAAGACTCAAGTTAGAAACTTGATGAAGGTGAAGGTTGAATTCCACAGGAGAAACTGCAAGTTGGAAACTCTGATGAAGATAACATTGAGTTCCCTAGGAGCTGTGGGCTGGATGGAGTAGAGATAGAAATACTTCTGACTGCTGAAATCCTCATTTCCACATTAAGGCCTCCAACTGATGGGATGAAGAGACTTCTATCATTGCTGAAGGCAATTTCCTTTGTTGTTATAGATCTAATCAGCCACAGATTATTTAAACTTGTCTATGAGATATCCCTACAATAACAATCAGGCCAATGCTTGCTTGACCAAACAATTGGACACCATAACCTAGCCAGGGTGACACATGAAATTAATCATCACAGTCAGCTTGTACTTAGTATCTAGAAAAGTTAGGTTCAGACCCTGATCTAAGGCTATAAAGTTTTTCATGTTCTTCTGTGGTTCTGAAGTCCTACTTTTTCTGAATTATTTCATTTCTGGACATTTCTTGTCCTGCAACTACAATGCCAAGAACTCAGCCATTTTCTATAATTTCTTCTATAAAAAACTACTCATGCCAGGATGTTGTGTATGAAGCAGACTTTCTAACATATAGGTGAGATTAATTCATTCAAATCTAAGAGAAAACTAAGACTTTTGCTGCCCATCACGTTGTCTGGCCATATTCCTCTCTTCCTTCCCTCCCTCCCCCACCCCCCATTCCCCCACCCAGCCCCGCTTGGCTCTCCCCGAACGTATTTGTTTCATTCTGGTCCAGTGTTACCCAGCTACGTCTTTAGTTGCCTTGATTTGTCCCAACATATGCCTCACCCTCTTCCAATAAGCAGTCTCTCAAAGTTTTTTTTTTTTTTTTCCTAAAGAGAGATAGCTTCTACTTTAAGAGACAGTGCTAGCCATTAAGCTGTTTAATTTTGCTTCTGTACATGGATAACCATTGGTTCTTATATTTAGATTATTATTTTATAGATTTTCAGTGTTTTGAAAACATAAAAAAAATTATTATTTCATAATAACCCTGTGAGATAGTAAGAGAGGCCCAGATAAAATTACACCTCCAAGTTTAAAGCAGGACATTTGCATTAGATAAGGTTAAAAGTCCACTTAGTTATTTATATGGAAATGAGTCTTAAAGCTGAATTTTAGGAAGATAAGCTATTGTAATCTCTGCTTTACAGATGAGACTCTTGATGCCCATAGAGGTTAACTGGTTTGCTGAGGGTGAGGAGCATAGAGTGGGAACACAGAACCCATTGTCCTCTGCTTCTTCAGCAGTACTCTTATTTCTCCAGAAAGTATCTCAGTTCAGTGAAAGTCAGTGCAAAGTGGGGAATGAACCTTTAGGGGAACAGCTGAGAATGCATGTTGTAGCAGATATAGGTCACTGGGGGAGAAGATGCATGGGAGAAGGCTTGGAAGTGATTCCAAGGATGTAAACAGTTCATTTAAGTATCGATTCAGCATAGGAAGCCTTTGTGAGAACAAGGATTTGTAGACATATTATCATCAATGTCTTTACTTAACTTCCTTCCTTTGTTTCATTGCCAACATCTTTGGATGGCTAAAGTTACAACAGAGAGAAAGAAATTTATGCTGTCCTATTAAGATATCAGCTCTTATAGAGATAGGCAGCTACATGTTTCACCAAGAGGTACAATCAACTCAATCAACATATATTTATACACTGATTTTTTTTTTTTAATCTGCAAAGGACTAGGTCAACATGTTTAGTTTATCAAAGGGAATTCCATTTCCTCATTGATTTTAAAACAAAGAAGCCTTTGAAACATTCAGTCAATACACATCTCAAAGAAGAACAAAAGGAAGCATCTGAAAGGAGGATTAGTAAATTACTTGCCTTCAAAATTCAAATAAAACTGCACAAAAGCAGTTCTCCAAATTTGCTAGTAATTCAACAAAGAAGGCAAAACTAAGCCTATAGATCCAGGTTATGTAGAAATATTGAGCAAGCTAAAGGTTGGGAGGAATGGATGTACAATTAAGAGTCATTTTAAAGAATACAATGACTAGGTGGCTGAAACACAAAAAGAATAATTTTAACAACATGGTGGTTTCTGTATGGTTTATGTACAATTGCAATATTCCACAGTTTGAGATTATAGAAAAATAACTGAAATTGTTGGATTATGCTACAGAAAAAAAAAACCTATTAACCACCTACTATGTGATAAATGCCCTCTAAAAAAATTATTTCTTTAAATCTTTAGTCATATTTCTCTTCTTTTTTTTTTCACTTTATAGGTACAAGATTTAACAATGGAAAAGGAGGGAAAGGAGAGCAGCATCAGTAAGGAGGAGACAAGAAAACCAACTATTCCCTCTCTTCCTTTTCCTGCCCCTCTAGAGTTTTGAAGACTTTTGGGGGATGCAACTTAAGCCAATTTAAGCAAAACAAAAAGAAATAGATGAAGCACAGAGGCAAACATCAATTTATAAGGCAAACACGTTTATAGGAATTGTGCAAGGTTTCTTTTGAAGTAAGGGATTATTGAGAAGAAAACACTGAAGCTAAAAAAAAAAAGTCCCTAAACCAAAAAGATAGCAGGGTGAGCACAGAAATGGAATTGAAGCATGAACTTAATCTTGGTGTGAAACTGAATAAAGGGTAACCATGGATAGTTAACCTTCATTTGGCCCAGTTATAGTATTTTTTAAAAGGTAATAATAAATTCTTCCTTTACCATCTCTCCAAGGATAAGCATGTTTCTTGGATACCCGGTGGTACATAAATCACATTTTCTTTTCTTTATTATTATCATCTGAAGGAGTAGAAAGAGTAATGAATTGCAGGGGTTGTCATGACCTTATTAAATATGTTAAGATATTATTAGGTTATAAAACAATAGAATTAAGACAAGTATAATGTGGCTTTGAAAGATTAGACCATAAGGATGAAAAAAAAGATACATAGATGGAAATTCAGCACACAAAAAGAGTCAGCAGAAGATTAGAAGGGAAAAGATAGGCTCTGAGACAGGGCTGGGTGGAGGACATTGATAGATTGCAGAGCAGGCAAGCCATCCTGATACAGCCTGGCCCGTACTAGTCATAATCAGGGGCATGAAGGAGAGGGTGAAGTGGGGCTGGGGTAGGGGCAGAGGGTAGCAATCTGAATCCATGATAAAGGCACTACTTGGGGATGGCAAGTAGACTAGGTGCGGGGAAAAAATGCTATGCTCGGGAAAAAAACCAAGATAAGCAAAGGAATAGACAAGAAACAAGAGCTAAAATCTAGACCTGCGAGGTAGCTACCTGCATATACTCTCCAATCCTAGCACAATAATAATGTTACATAGTAGACACTCACAGTTTTACTGGATTAAACAAACGAGAATCATAGTGCACTTTTTAAAGAGAAAAGACCCTTTAATAGCTCCTATGAGGTGGACTTACCCACTACTCTTTCCTTCTTTATAAAACAATTTGCTCCTGAGATAACATGAGCCCAACTCAGTGTTTCTTTCTCTGCATCGCTCTCAATGGCTTACTGTAGATCAGGAAGCTGTTTGAATCTCCAGGATTCACTTTCACCAACTGAAATGTCTCTTGAATTTGGACATTTCTAGTCATTGCTTTGGCTCTCATCATGTTTCATCTGTCTCATATAATAGTGGACTCCAAATGGGTATGCCTGTCAGAACAGCTCACTCCCACCGCTTGTCCACGTTGCCACCAGGGTTCTTTTTGAAAGGCTTATCTGAGCATGTCAATTTGCTTAGACACCTTTGTTGGTTCTTTTTTCCCCCTTAGTTGCTCTTTCTTGGGCCTTAATATCTCTCCATTCTCCCTTCCTACCTTCCAGCGTGCATACTCATCACTCCCCAAGGAATACTTCACCATTGCTCCACACTGCTATGTCTTGTCATGACCGTGTCTTTGCAGATGTGTGTTTTTTTCTATCCCTTTGTTTGATAAACACTTAATCATAGTTAAACTTCACAGAAGAAACCTGCAGAAACCTGTGATGGTCAAATTTTGTGTGTCACCTCAGCTAGTTACGGAGTCCAGTTGTTTGGTCAAACATTGGCTTAGATGTTGCTGTGGAGTTATTTTGTAGAAGAGATTAGCATCAACAATGAGCAATGAGTCTCATCCAATCATTGAGAATGCCTTAAGAAAAAGAACTGAGAGTTCCAGAATAAAGAAGAAAATCTGCCTTAAACCTACAATATCAAACCGCCTTGGAATTTTGAAACCGTTGGCCACCCCAAAGGACTTCAGACTCAAGACTTCAACATCAACTCTTACCGGAGTTTCCAACCTGGTGATCTGCCTTATGGATATCATACTTGCCAGCCCCCACAATCACATGCCAATTCCTTAAAATAAATGCCTTTGTTATATCCTGTTTGTTCTGTTTCTCTGGAGAAATTTGACTGATACAAAGCCCTTTCTATTTATGTTAGCATGCTAACATTCCTGCTTGGTACACCCAGGTGACTTTAAGACTTCCATAAGCTTTTGCAACTCTTACTTTTGGAGACCTTCCCCTCCCACATTATAGCAAACATATAAAAATACACCCACATTCCAACTTAAATATATTTTTCCAGTGAAAATTTTTGTGAGGATTTTTATAGCGCATTGTGAAATCAGTTGGCTACATGTAACTCATTTAATTTAAAGTTGGCTATAATTTCTCAGCAGCCATTGTACATACTCAGGAAATTCTGTGAATTGAAAAAGTCTAACCTACAGACGGCGGTTTTCAAATGTAATGAAGTGTTTTTGAATGATGAATTGAAGAGTGAAGGAAGTTGACTTAATATTATGTTTATAGACATCTAAGTAAACCTTTGCAAATTTTGACTTAGTGTTTTTATTAAATTTTATTGAAGTATGCCATTAATATATGAACATACATAAACAATAAGTGAATAGTAAAAGTTGTGATCTTACAAAACAAACATGCATATCATCATACAGGGCTCCCATATACTAACTCACCACCAACAGCTTGCATTTTTGTAAAACATTTGTTAAAAGCTATGCAAGAGCATGGACAAAATATTAGGACTACATATAGTCAATATATTACATTCGGTTTAGTTTTCCTCCAACCCATCTGATTAATAACAACCTGTATTAGTATTATATTTTTGTTATAGTTCATGAGAGAATATTCTCATATTTGTTCTGTTAACCACAGAACAATTACAGGAAACAATTACAGGATTCACTGTGTTATACAGTACCATACTCTGTACAATCCATTCAAAGTGTACACTGAGTGGCTCTCATTTTCATCACAGAGTTGCTGTCATTGCCTCAGTCAATTTCAGAACGTTTCATTATTCCAAAAGGAAAAATCCCGTATCCCCTAATACCCCACTATTGTTGTCCCTTAGAATTGATATAATATCTTCTTTGCACTTGCTGCAAAACTATTACAATATTACTGTTAACTATCATCCATAAGTTGCATTAGTTGTAATTTTCCCATGTATCACCATATACTTAACACTTTGTAAAGGAAGAACATTCTTATAATATTAACCATAATCTTCATCCACCACTAAAATCACTGTTGTAAAGTCCCTAGATTATTCTCTAGCCTCCTTTCAATTGAAATATTACATCCACAGATTACCCCTTTCAGCCACAATCACATTAATAAATCAGCAGTGTTACTTATACTCACAATAATGTATTACTATCAACTCTATTCATTTTCACACTTTTACAATAAAACTTATTAAAAATTATACATACATTAAGCATCACATCCCATTCTCAACCCAACTCTATCTCTAGTAACCTACTATAGAGTTTACCTCCATGAGTTTACTCATCATATTTAGTTCATATTAGTGAGACCATACAATATTTGTCTTTTTGTATCTGACTTATTTCACTCAACATAATGTCCTAGGTTCACCCGTGCTATCAAATGCACCCTGATTTCATTTCTTCTTACTGCTGAATAGTATACCATTGTACACATATACCACATTTCGTTTGTTCATTCATTAGTTGATGGACACTTGGGTTGTTTCCATATTTTAGCAATTGTAACTAATGCTGCTATGAACATCAATGTACAAAGGTCAGTTCATGTCCTTGCTTTCAGTTCTTCCGAATATATTCCTAGTAAAGGGAATATATAGCCGTTCTATATTCAGTTTCTTGAGGTATTGCCAAACCATCTTCCTCAGAGACTCTGGCATTCTGCATTCCCACCATCAGTGAAGGAGTGTTCCTATTTCTCCACATCCTCTCCAGCACTTGTAGCTTTCTGGTTTTGTTGTTGTTGTTGTTGTTTTTAATAATGGCCATTCTGTAATGTCTGAAATGGCCTCTCATTATATTTTGATGTGCATTTTCCTAATAGCTAGTGATGCTGAACATTTTTTCATGTGCTTGTTTGGCAATTTATATTTCTTCTTTAGAAGAATGTTAATTCAAGTTTTTGTTTTTGTTTTACCATTTTTTAATTGGGTTACTTGTCTTTTTATCATTGAGTTCTATAATCTCCTTATATAATATGGATATAAAACCCTTTTCGGATATGTGGTTTCCAAATATTTTCTCCCATTGAAATGGCTATCTTTTCACCCTTTTGACAGTCCTTTGAGGTGCAAGAGTGTTTAATTTTGAGGAGGTCCCATTTAGCTATTTTTTCTTTCCTTGTTGGTGATTTGGTTGTAAGGTTTAAGAATCTACCACCTACCACAAGATCTTGAAGATGTTTCCCTACTTTTTCTTCTAGAAGTTTTATGGTTGTACTTTCATATTTAGGTCCGTGATCCATTTTGAGTTCATTTTTATATAAGATATAAGATAGGGGTCCTCTTACTTTCTTTTGGTATGGATATCTAGTTCTTCCAGCACCATTTTTTGAATAGACTCTTCTGCCCCAGCTGGGTGGACTTGACTGCCTTGTCAAAAATCACTTGACCGTAGATGTGAGGGTCTATTTCTGAGTTCTCTATTCAGGTCCATTGGTCAATATGTCTGTCTTTATGCCAGTATCATGCTGCTTTTACCACTGTAGCTAAGTAATATGCTTTAAAGTCAGGAAGTAAGAGTTTTCCAACTTCATTCTTTTTAAAGACATTTTTTGGCTATTTGGAGCCCCTTACCAAATAAATTTCCAAATAAATTTGATAATTGGCTTTTCCATTTCAGCAAAGAAGGCTGTTGGGATTTTTATCCAGATTGCACTGAATCTGTAAATTAGTTTGGGTAGAATTGACATCTTAATATTTAGTCTTCCAGTCCATGGACACGGAATGCCCTCCTATTTCTTTAAGTCTTCTTTGGTTTCTTTTAGCAATGTTTTATATGTTTTCTGAATACAGGTCCTTTATGTCCTTGGTTAAGTTTATTCTTAAATATTTGATTTTTTTACTTACGATTATAAAGGGAATTTTTTTCTGACTTCCTCCTCAGAGTGCTCATCAGCAATTTATAGAAATGCTACTAATTTTTACATGTAATATTGTATCTTGCCACTTTGCTGAACTCATCTATTAGTATTAGTAGCTTTGTTGTAGATTTTTCAGGATTTTCTAGATATAGAATCATATCAGCAAATAACACAAGTTTTACTTCTTCCTTTCCTATTCGGTTGCCTTTTATTTCTTTATCTATCATAATTGCTCTAGCTAGAAATTCTAGCACAATATTGAATAACAGTAGTGACAGTGAGGATCCTTGTCTTGTTTCAGAGCTCAGCGTGAAAGCTTTCTGTCTTTCACCATTAAGTACATTAGCTGTGTGTTTTGCATATATGCACTTTACCATATTGAGAAAACTTCCTTCTATTCCTATCTTTTGGAGTGTTTTTCTCAAGAAAGGATGCTGTATTTTGTCAAATACCGTTGCTGCATCAATTGAGTGATTTTTCTTCTTCAATTTATAATGTGGTTTATTACACTAAATAATTTTCTGCATCAATCGAGAAGATCATGTGATTTTTCTTCTTCTATTTATCAGTGTGGTTTATTACACTAAATGCTTTTCTTGTGTTGAACCACCCTTGCATACCTGGGATAAAACTCATTTGATCATGGCGTATAATTCTTTCAGTGTGCTTTCAGATTTGGTTTGCAAGTATTTTGTTAAGGATTTTTGCATTTATATTCATAGAGAAATTGGTCTGTAATTTTCTTTTCTTTCTTTTTTT
>JAQZBX010041680.1:0-22260 GCA_029593785.1 Cabassous unicinctus | reverse complement strand
TTTTGTCTTGCTGCTCGCGCTTTGGCTGTGAAGTTCATGAAACCATTTCCTATTACAAGGTCCTGGAGATGCTTCCGTACATAATCTTCCAAGGTCTTTATGGTTTTGGCTCTTATATTTAGATCTTTGATCCATCTGGAGTTGATTTTTGTATAAGGTGTGAGATGGTATTCTTCTCTCATTCTTTTGGATATGGATACCCAGTTCTCCAAGCACCATTTGTTAAAGAGGCCATTCTCTCCCAATTGAGTGGGCTTGGTGGCCTTGTTGAATATCAGATGACGTTATATGCCAGGATCTATATCAGAACTCTCAATTCGGTTCCATTGGTCAGTAGGTCTATCCCTGTGCCAATACCATGCTGTTATGATCACTGTAGCTTTGTAGTATGATTTAAATTCAGGTAATGTGATACCTCCAACTTCATTTTTCTTTTTCAATATGTCTTTGGCAATTCGGAGCCTCTTACCTCTCCAAATATATTTTGTGGTTCGTTTTTCCAGTTGCTTAAAAAATACAGTGTTGATTCTTATTGGGATTACATTAAATCTATAGATTAGTTTGGGTAGGATAAACATCTTGATGATGTTTAGTCTTCCTATCCATGAACAGGGAATATTTTTCCATTTGTTTAAGTCTTCTTTGATTTCCTTTAACAGTGTTGTGTAGTTTTCTGTATATAAGTCCTTTACATTGTCAGTTAAATTTTTTCCTAGTTATTTCATTCTTTTAGTTACTATTGTAAATAGTATTTTTTTATTGATTTCCTCCTCAGTTTGCTTGTTATTGGTGTACAGAAATGCTACTGATTTTTGTGCATTGATCTTGAAGCCAGCAACATTACTAAAGTCATTTATAAGTTCTGGAAGCTTTCTTGTAGATTTTTCAGTGCTCTCT
Source organism: Cabassous unicinctus (assembly GCA_029593785.1). Lineage (NCBI taxonomy): Eukaryota > Metazoa > Chordata > Mammalia > Cingulata > Chlamyphoridae > Cabassous > Cabassous unicinctus. The sequence goes on along the minus strand of JAQZBX010041680.1, from coordinate 21,363 downwards.
AGGTATAAGATCATGTCGTCTGCAAATAATGAAAATTTCACTTCTTCCTTTCCATTCTTGATGTCTTTTATGTCCTGTCCTTGCCTCAGTGCTTGGGCAAGTACTTCTAAGACAATGTTAAATAAGGGTGGTGATAGAGGTCATCATTGTCTTCTTCCCGATCTCAGATTGAAGGCTTTTATGATTTCACCATTGAAAATGATGTTTGCTTCAGGTTTTTCATATATACCCTTTATCATATTCAGAAAGTTTCCTTCTATTCCTATCTTTTGTAGTATTTTTATGAGAAAAGTGTGCTGTATTTTGTCGAATGCTTTTTCTGCATCTATAGAGATGATCATGTGATTTTTTTCTTTCAATCTCTTTATGTGGTGTATTGCATTGATTGATTTTCTTTTATTGAACCATCTTTGCATACCCGAGATGAAACCCACTGGTCATGGTGTATAATCCTTTTGATATGTTGTTGAATGCGATTTGCAAGTATTTTGTTGAGGATTTTAGCATCTAGGTTCATTAGAGAAATTGGTCTGTAATTTTCCTTTCTTGTGGTATCTTTGTTTGGTTTTGGTATTAGGGTAATATTAGCATCATAGAATGAGTTAGGCAATATTGCTTCTACTTCTATTTTTTAGAAGAGCTTAAGCAGAATTGGTGTTAGCTCTTTTCGGAATGTTTGGTAGAATTAAGCTGTGAAGCCGTCTGGTCCTGGGCTCTTCTTATTTGGGAAGTTTTTGATGACTGAGTTTATTTCTTTACTTGTATTTGGACTGTTGAGTTCATCAATTTCTTCTTTCATCAATGTAGGGTGTTTGTGAGTTTCTAGAAACTTGTCCATTTCCTCTAAATTGTTGGCACATAATTTTTCAAAGTATCCTCTTATGATACTCTTTATTTTGGTGGGGTCAGTAGTGATATCCCCTTGCTCATTCCTTATTTTGTGTAATTGAATCTTTTCTATCTTTTTCTTTGTTAGTCTGGCTAAGGGTTTGTCAATTTTATTGATATTCTCTAAGAACCAGCTTTTGTTTTCGTTTATTGTTTCTAGTCCTTTCTTATTCTCTATTTCATTTAGTTCTGCTCTAATCTTTGTTAATTCCTTCTTTCTACTTCCTTTTGGTTTAGTTTGTTGTTGTTTTTCCAATTCCTCCAAGTGTGCAGTTAGGTCTTCAATTTTAGCTCTTTCTTCTTTTTTAATATATGAATTTATGGCTATGAACTTCCCTCTCAAGACTGCTTTCACTGCATCCCATAGGGTTTGATATGTTGTGTTGGCATTTTCATTAGTCTCAAGGTAGTTGCTGATTTCTTTTGAGATTTCCTGTTTGTCTAAGAGTGTGTTGTTTAACTTCCATATCCTTGTGCCTAACCTGTTTCTCTGGCCCTTACTGATTTCCAATTTCATTCCGTTGTGGTCAGAGAAATTACTTTGTATAATCTCAATCTTTCTAAATTCATTGAGAGTTGTTCTGTGACCTAGCATATGGTCTATCTTGGAGTATGTTCCATGTGCACTTGAGAAGAATGTAAATTCTGCTGTATTTGGGTGGAGTGTTATGTATATGTCTATTAAGTCCAAGTCTTCTAATGTATTGTTGAGAGTCTTTGTTTCTTTAGCGATTCTCTGTCTAGATGTTCTGTATAATGATGATAACGGTGTGCTAAACTCCCCTGCTATAATTTTATAGGCATTTATTTCTCCACTTAGTTTTCCAAGGTTTTCTCCATGTATTTTAAGGCACCCTGATTAGGTGCATAAATGTTTATGATTGTTCTCTCTTCTGAAGAGATTACCCCTTTTACTAATATATAGTGTCCATCTTTGTCTCTTATGATAGTTTTGCATTTAAAGTCTATTTTCCCTGATATTAGAATAGCTACTCCTGCCCGTTTTTGGCTATTGTTAGCTTCTAAAATAATTTTCCAGCCATTCACTTTAAGCCTCCTTGAATCCCTGGGTCAAAGGTGGGTTTCTTGTAGACAGCATATAGATGGATCATATTTCCTTAAGATTCTGCCAATCTGAGTGTCTTGATAGGTGAATTTAGTCCATTAACATTCAGTGTTATTACTCGTAATGAATTTCTTACTTCAGCCATTTTTCTTTGGATAAATGTATGTCACATGTTGTTTTTTTCCTTTTTATTTTTTGTCATGTTTGTTGATTTTAAACTATCCTCCAACTCTCTCTCCCTTGTTTTTTCCTTTCAACTTGTAGAACTTCCTTTAGTGTTTCTTGAAGTGCAGGTTTCTTATTGACATACTCTCTTAATTTCTCTTTATCTGTGAATATTTTAAACTCTCCATCATTTTTGAATGCCAGTTTTGCTGGGTAGAGAATTCTTGCTTGGAAGGGTTTTTCTTTTAGTATTTTGACTATGTCATACCACTGTCTTCTTGCTTCCATGGTTTCAGCTGAGAAATCTGCACTTAATCTTATTGTGCTTCCCTTGTATGTGATGGTTCTCTTTTCTCTTGCTGCGTTGAGTAATTTCTCTTTGTCTTGAGCATTGGACATTTTGACAAGTATATGTCTTGGAGTTGGCCTGTTGGGATTTATACTGTTTGGGGTGCGCTTTGTTTCCTGGATCTGCACATCCGTCTCTCTCAATAGGGTTGGGAAGTTTTCAGCTATTATTTCCTTCAACACTTCTTCTATTCCCTTTCCCTTTTCTTCTCCTTCTGGTATGCCCATAATGCATATGTTTGAGCATTTTGTGTTGTCGGTTAATTATCTGAGTCCCTGTTGGATTTTTTCTTTTTTTTGCCTATTTGTTCTACTATCTGTTTGATTTCAAATGCATTGTCTTCCACATCACTAATTCTTTCTTCTGCCTGTTCAAATCTGCTGCTATGTGAATCCAGCGTCTTTTTGATTTCTTGGATTGTGCCATTCGTCACCATCATATCCATTATCTTTTTGAAGTGTTTACAATTTCTCCAGTATGTTCTCTAAGTGTCTTCTTTATATTCTTAATCTCTTCTTTCACTTCTTTAAGTTGGTCCATAATATTTGTTTGGAAAGCTTCGATTAGTTGTTCAATGATCTGCTTCAGTTTCTGGTTTTTAGTTTGCTCATTGGATTGGTCCATGTTTTCCTGTTTCTCAGTGTGGTTTGTAATTTTTTGTTTCCCTCTAGTCATCATTTTATCTTAATGGATTTATTCAGTTGTTTAGCTTCATTCTCTGCTCTAGAGTTTTATTTAGCTGGTGGTTCTGTGTGTGTGTAAAGTTTTCTCTTTGATACTTTTTCTTCTTATTTTATTTCCTTGCTTCTTTCTATGTTCCCTTGTAGGCAAAAGATTAGGTCTGGAGGAATTGAAAGATGTGAGAAAGGAAGAAGGATGATAGTAATATTGATAAAAGTTAAAAGACGGTCCAAATAAGACTTAATGAAGTGAATATTTAACTCAAGTAGGCAGTGTAGAGTAATAGGAAACAAAGTGGAGTACCTACAAAGGACTGGGAAAACAAGTAGAGGAATATATATATAATGATTTAGAGGGCTAGAATTATGAGGATGGAGAGAAAGAGTTAAGAACAGGCTAAAAGGAAAGAGTTAATATTAATAAAGAAAGAAAAAAACAAAATAGAAGGAATAGAAATTGACACCCTTGAGTTGTGGACGTATGGAAAACATGTGATATTTAATAGCCACAACAGAAAGTAGAGGGCAGAAAGATGAGGGAGGGATAATAGATAGTTTGTAATACAATATCAATATATAGGGAGAATGGGAAATTACTGAAGAAGAACCACAGCAAAGAAGAGAAAAGCTAGGAGTACCTAATTTTAAAAAAATGAAAGAAAGAAGAAAGGGGGGAGGAAAGAGGAACGAAAAGCAAGAGGCAACAAATAAACAGAGAAAAAGCAAGCAACCACACTGTCAAGCAGTCAAACAAAGCTAAGGGGGATCAATATTCCCTGGGGTCCCATGGATCCTCTCAGCCTGCTTGTGTTTATCCAACAATTTCCCCACAGGGTTTTTATATGCAGGTCCTGAAGAAACTTTTGGCTATTAAACTAAATTAACAAGAATTTATTTTTTGTTTATTAAAGGGAATGTTTTATTTATTTATTTATTTATTTTTTGTAATGCAGGACCATAAATAAGTCCTTCTCTAGATCAGCCCCCTCACAGAGGATGCCCTAACTGAGCTCCTGGAAACTAATCAAGCACTTTCCAATTTCTGCATTCCTCAGGGATGCAAAAGTCTGATGTTTGTCAGTGTAGAACGCTAAAAATGGGAGACTATGCCCTTCTGGATCAGATCCCCTGTGTCATCGGGCTGCGTGTAAATGAGGTTAACTCTGCAGATTTGCCTCTCCCCTCAGCCTGGCACTGCTTCAAGCTGGCTTATCTGCTCCCCAAAGTTATGAGGGGGTCCATGCCACCAGATTGACAGCTAAAATATCCCCTCTCTGCTTTCTGTCAGAACTCTCCCTCTCTTGGAGATTGCCCCTCTTCCCAGCTCCGCGGGGCTGGGGCTAATCCCTGGGATGCTAGGCTAATCAACTCCCTCAGAAGATTAACCCCTCCCCTCCTCCAGGTGCTGATTCACTGCAGCTGTTTTGTTCTTCTAAGTTGTGGGGAGCTTCAGGAAGCCAAATCCCCAGATAATAAAGGTCTCTTTCCAGAGCTCCCCCCTCAAAAAATGCCCCCTCCCACTGGGTCGGGTCACCCAGTTACTGGACAGACGGGAGTCGCGCTTCCAACCAGCTTTCTTTCTTTTTTTTTTTTAATTCCTCATAAGGGTGGGGGTCAGCCAACTGTGTTAACCACCACAGGCAGGCTTAAAACTCACGAATCTCTATGGTTCAGTCCACACCTTTGATCTGTCCAGATAGATGTCCCAAGCTTCTTACTCCACATGCCCACAGCACAGACCCCCATGCCACACCCCGTCCACTATCTGCCCTGACCTGGGAGCTGTCCCAGTTGCCCTCCTAAGCCAACACCCTGGTTTATAATTTCTTTTTGTTGTTTAGGCATCTCTTTATCTTGATGGGTTTATTTAGTTGATTGGTTTCTCTTTCTACTCTAGGGTTTTATTTAGCTGTTGTTTTTGTGTATGTGGTAAGTTTCCTCTTTGACATTTTGTTCCTCTTTTTCTATTTCCTTGCCATTGTCTATGTTCCATTGAAAGAAAAAAATAGGGCTGGGGAAAGGGAAAGAGGTAACAAAAAAAAAAGAAAATAGTAAAAATAATAGTAGAATATAAAAGATGAGCCAGGTAAGACCTAGGAAAATGAATAATTAACTCATGTTATAAGTGCAAAGGAGTAAGAATGAAGAAGCGGGGTATAAACAATGAAATGAAAAAGCAAATAGAGGACAGATCTAGAATGAATTAAAAGGCCAGAAAGATAAGAACTGAGGGATAGAGAAAAGAAAAGGCAATAAGAAAAAAAGTTTAAAAAGGGAAAGAAAACAGAATAGAGGAGATAGAAATAAAAACAAGAAAAATTGAAGACTATACAAAGATAGAATGTAAGAACAAAAACAGAATGTAGAAGATAGGAAGATGAAGGAAGGAAAAGAAACAGCATAGGTAGACAAAATTGGTATACACAAAAAGGAGAAAAAAAAAAGGAAGGGGGAAATACAGGAAATAAGAAATAAGACAGCTGCACCTAATTTAAAAAATGGTGGAGGAAGAAAGAGGGAGAAAAAAAGCAGAAAAAAAAATTCTCAAACAATCAATCAAACAAAAACTTAGGAAAAACAGCTTTCCCTCTTAGGCCCCTGAGGAGTTTCTCATGCTGCTGGTGTTCATCAATCAAATATCCTGCAACCTGTACTTTGCAGGTTTTGAATCAGGTTTAGCAAGTAAACTAAGTTATATTTTTAATAAAGAACCTTTTTAAAGAAAAGTAAGGGACCCAGGAGAAGCTAATACAAAAATAATGTCTATGTGTTCCCTGTCCTAAAGTATCAGCTGGGTGTTTGATAACCCAGTGGATCACTGCTCTAAGGAGAGCCAGGAATTGAACCAGGGACCTTGTATATTCAAGGCAGAGTCTCCTCCATGAAGCTAAACTTTCTCATTGGGTCAGTTAGCTAGAGAGCATTCCAGTCACTTTCCCTTAGGCAGGTTTGACTCTTTGCAGTTGTGTAGATTCCTGCTGATTAGGAGCCTGTCTGTCCCTGCCCCCTTTCTATTCTTATTGCTTTCTCTCCCAGCTCATCAGGATACAATAGCTTGTGTGAGCAGATACCCCCTCACTTCTCTTTTCAGGTTGAGTTCCTTCTGAATGAGACCCTAGTACTGGAACTCACCACAGAGAAATGACTTTCAACCCACTTCCAGAAGTCCCCCTCCTCCCAGGGGACCCTAAATAGGCCCTTGGAAGGTTATTAAGTGCTTCTTACTACTCCTTAGAGGTGTTTGAATTTTGATAATTTTCAGCAAGGGACTAGTCAATTGCCTGACTCGACCCTCTCTCAACCATAGTTCAATCACCCAGGTCTGCTAGGTAAATCAGGCTGCCTAAGAAGGTTTGCCTCTCCCCTCTTCCCAGTGCCACCCCTTGCCAGCTGATATGCTCTCTAAAGTTCAATGAGGGTCTGTGTAACCAAGCCCACAGAAAGGAAACTCCTTTCAACCCTTCACCAGAACCATTTTATTCCAGAGAAGGCTCCTTCCCTTTTGATGGCTGGTGGGAGTCAGGGCTCTTGGCTTTTTGCCCTGAGAGTGGGGCTTAACTGTCTGCCATTTCCAGCCACTGGGGTTAAAACTCACAGTTTTCCTTTGAGCTTTTTATTTCTTTGTCCAGTTTCCTCCAGATCATTGCCCTGAAGCCTCCTGCTCTGTGGGTTCCCAAAACAGCTCACTCAGGCAGGATCTTGTCCCTTCTCAGGTGTTTTTTTGTGAGAAATATGGTAAGTGCCCACTTAAACTGATGCCAACTTGCTCCCCCTCCTCTCCAAGTTTAGAGTATTTATACACTCACAGGAAAAAAATGAAATAAATGACCTATGGATGCTATGTAGCCACTACCTCACATTTGAGACCAGCTACAAGCGCATGTACTAGGCAGGCTTTTTAATCTGACACAAAATCATGATACATAACTGTTAGAGTGTTGCAAAATATATCTGAAATTATTTCTTTATATTTTATTTTGACCTATCATATTAATACTAATGTAGAGATTAAGCTTAATTAATTAACATAAAATGATATTTTATAACAATTAAGCATTGCTTAGAAAATTTTAAATCCTTCATTTTACAAAATATCTGGGCTGGACTTTGGGGGCCTGGAGTAGAGATGGGGAGGGAGACTCAGTGGATTACTCTTTGCCAAATGCTGCAAACTCTTGTGCTTTTATTTTATTTTTGTTGAACCATTCTATTGTGAATGAGCACAAATGTACAAATAATTATACAGTTTAGTTAATCATTATATGGTACTTAAACTTGTAAATTCCACAAGGCCAGGAACTAGAACTTGGCCTCCTCTACAGGGGTCACAGTCACAGCCCTTTCCTCACTCCCTTTACTAGCAGCCACTCCCTTTGTGCTTAGGGTCAGACCTCCTCACCCTCTTTTACTGTTCTTTCCCAACTATCTATAGACACTAAAATCTATTTTTTAAATTTTCTTTCATGCATAATTTCCTTCTGCAGAGGCCTAACTTTTCAATACAACCTGCCTGTTTCCATAAATGCCTAGTTATCTTATCCAGAGATATTAATAGCTATAGGTTTTATATAAAACTTGCTCTGGGTCCAGAGTTGTGGTAAGCATGAAGTAATCATTAATTAATATTTAAACTCAGACTTATCTCAAGAGATGGCAAATTTACCAATTTCTAAGTATCATTTTTTCTACATTTGCCAGTTCTGATGAAGAACAAGTGTTAGCTTAAAAGTATGGACATTATCCTCTGTATTGGCTGTCAGCTCATTTCATACACTTTCAGCTTAATTCTGTGGTGTTCAAATTGTCCACCTAAATTTGTCCAGCTCTAACTATCAGAGTGCTCTCTCCATTATAACAAATAACCCTCAATATCAGTGTAATAAAAGTATAACAAAAAAGTTCTATAGCTTGCTCACTTTCAATTATAAGGTGTTCAGGTGGGAAGTCTGGCTAAGGAGTGAAATCCACTTCAAACAGCTACAAGGAAATTAGACACCCACTGATTTGTAACATGACAGCCTTAACTGGTGGACACAAAGGTAGGTGCAGAATGGGAGATTATGTGGGAATCCAGGTGCGGTATATTCCAATTGACCAGGCCTGCAAGCAGCTTAGGTTATAGCTGTGAACTTTCCATTTGGCATAATCCATCATATGATCTTCCATTTATCAAAGGTCTAGGATGTATGTTAACTGTGATCCCAGGAGGAAGGGGAACAATAGGTGTGAGTGTGTGGACTAGAATTCTCTGCACGCTAATCCTGTGTCATCACTCTCTCTCATCACAAACTCACACACAGGACACTGTTTTCTTTTGCAAAATTTCCTCTGGGATTTTGAAAATACACATATAATATTGTGAACATGGGCAAAGTGTTTGGGCAATGGTGTGTTCAGTCATCAGTGCTGGGGATGTCCTATTTTCTGATTCATCTTCAATAGGGTATTGAATGGAGATGAAAATGAGGAATGTTTCCTGTGACATGAGGGAAAAAATGGGCTGATTGTGGATAATGTAGTGAAATATTTGTGTAAAAATGACAGCAAAACCATCCAAACTCTGACAAGAATGAGGGAGGCTGGAGGTTAGGGCAGGTCAGAGTTACTGTGAGGCATCAGGTACATGTGTCCAGCAATCAGGGGGAGATGGAGTCAGGAGAGCAGCTAGAGACATGGAGCCCATTTATAAAGCAGATCCCAATAAGATGGCAATGGGACTGTTGGAATAGCCTTTCTGGCTCTGGGGAAGGGGAAAGATGGACAAGGTGGTAGACACTGGGGTACTCCCTGGGGTGTAGAGGTGACTGTAGGCCTGTGGAAGGAGCAGCAGACAGGCAGAGGGAGGGGCTCCACAAGATCATTAAGAGTCAAAGCAGAAGTTGCCATGATGGAGAGTGTGTGACAGTGGCATAGTGGGGAGGGTAGCTCAGCATTGCAGACTGAAGACAGACAGAAAAGGACATGAGTTTGAGTCTCTGAGGTCATTCTGAAGGTGCTAAGAAGTGAGGTCTCACAGCCTCATGTCTGGGCATCCATCAACACATCAAAGATCAATTAAGAGGTTCTCCCCAAACTGACAGGATCCCAGAATGAGAAAAGAGATCTGGGCTGCCCTAGTAAGGGAAGGCTTGGGTCTTGCCAGTCACCCCTCCTCACCTCCCCCTTCCCCTCCCTGTCCTCCCTCCCCTGTAGCCTGGAGATTGCTGTCCTCATCCTGCAGTGGAAGCTGGGCCCAGTGCACAGAAAAATCAGGAGTTTCCCCAGAACAGTTGTATTAGGCAGCCAAAAGGGTGCTGATGCAAAATATCAGAAATCAGTTGGTTTTTATAAAGGGTATTTATTTGGGGTAGAAGCTTACAGTTACTGGGCCATAAAGGATAAGATTTTTCCCTCACCAAAGTCTGTTGCTACATGTTGGAGCAAGGCAGCTCCCGACATTTGCCAGGGTTTAAGCTTCTTGGGTTCCTCTCTTCCCAGGACTCCATTTCTATCCAGGCTCAGCTCCTCTGTTTCCTCCACACTTCCCCTGGATCCAGCATTGAAACTCAGCCCCAGAACAACAACTCAAAACTGCTCCAACACTCTTCTTTGTCAGGCATTTTATATTTGATTCCTGCCCCACCAATGGTTGGGGATGAATGCCCTATTGATGTGGCCCAGTTAATGCCCTAATCATAACTTAATCATGCCCAGATTAGCAGACCAGTTTACAAGCATGATCCAATATCTATATTTGGAATTCATAATTACATCAAACTGCCAAACTGCTATAACAGTCCATTAAATTGTGTATGAATCCAGCATGTTAAAATTGTTTATATATTTCTCATGAGTGTATTCACAAAGCTTTAGGGGAGATAAGGAAAATTGAAGCCAATAAAATTCTTTCCACAAATAAAAATTCTCACCTCTCTTCCAGTGTTGGAATTTTTCCTTGTGTCCTTGTGAAAGAAGGTGGCCAAGATGATTACTGATTATGCTAACATAAATGGGTTTCCTAAACAAACATTGACATTCTCAAATATACATATTATTGTGTATTGAAAACTTACTGTTTTGGTGAATTTTTTATATCAATTCAGCAGATTCTGAGGATAGAGTGGGTCAAATAAATGTTAGCACATGTCTCTAACCAAATTTGCATGAGAAACAGATGTTAGGAAGATGGAGATTAAATTACAACTTCTATATCATAGGATTGTGAGTTGCAGAGACAGCTGAGGTGTGACAGACTTATGCGGTTCCTAATTCTGAGCCCTTCATTAGATAGACATGAGCAGCACTCAATGGCAGGGGCAGCTCAAGGGATCCCAACATGAGGAATACTCTGACTCTATCCACAGCTGGAGTTCTCTGCAGGCTCTGAGGTTTGCACCCCTGTCTCCCCTACATTGAACACTTAGGTAAATCTCTGCTATTGTGCTTGGGAAGCCTGGAGATAGTGTGTAGAAAGGGACTATCTTACTCTATTCCATGATCTCTGTACAGGGAGAGGAATCATTATAATTGGAAACACATGTCAATACTTTATATTTAACAAGTGTTAATGAGAAAGATATTTGCAAGCAATAGCAAGTAGCACAGCATTGAGGAATAATGCAATTGTGTTGAATGTGATTAATTTAAGTTGTTTTCAGCCACATGTTTAATGTTATATCATCAACAATAATAAAACATAACCATGTTTTCTTGTACTAAAGCCCTGAGAATGTACCTCTCATTCTTCCACCTGCAGGGACATAATAACCAAGGTCCCAGCTGCTGTTCTCATAGATCATTCCCACGTTGTGTAAAAGGCAGGAGATCCAAGGGCTGCTGTGAGCAAAGAATCAAGTTTGGGGGCAATACTAAGGCAGATAAGGTCCTTGGAGACAAAGGATTCATCTGATGTGCAATTTTAGCTCAAGAACACCACAATGGACTTGCTGTAAGAGGGAAAAATGAAAAAATTATGGGGAAAAATAGACAACCAGCCCAGTACTACGTCTGACATGTATGCTTTTGTGTGAGTAGAATTAGATGTGAAATCCATTATTGTTTGTAGGATACTGACCCTGGCATCACCTCCCTCTTGGTTTCTGACTGAATTACAAAGATTGTCCTGCTTGGAGAATCTTTGAGGTCTCTTCCTGTGTCTGAGAGTGAGGTCTCTTCCTGAGTCTGATTGGAAAAGTCTCATCAGGTTGCACTGAGCTGCCTCAGATCTCTGATCCTGGAGAACACCTGCAGAGCCATTTCTGCTTCCATATGGAATGTCTGCATCTGGAATATTTCCTCCAAATAAAATGAAACATTTCTACTTCAGACACTTCAATGGAAAGTACAGTCTTATATCACAAGTTCCATGGAGGAAAATTAGATTTAGTGGGGTCCCCAGACCTAACAGGAAACAATTAACCTCCCTCTTCCCTGTTCCTGGGAGTGGGAACTGTGCTCAGTGGGTGCTGACTACACTGCATCCTGACTACCTCCAGCCCCTGCAAGGGCTCCCCTTGCCTCCCCTCACAGTGTTTGCCTCAGCAATACACAGCTCTGTCCTCAGCTCTGACAGTCCATCTTCAGACACAGAGGGTTCATGACAAACTGTCTTGGAATGGTGAATTGGCCCTTCTGTCTTCTGCATGGTGTGTGACAATGGCAGCATTTCTAATGCCTGAGAAACACTTTAGCCCATCCTAGAGCCTGCGGGTCCCAGTTCATGTTGTAGCTACTGGAGGTGAATCCAGAAGCTTTCAAGGAAAATGTCAGAGATTACCTGTGCTGTATGAATTTTCATCCAGACTCTACCAAATGAATACCTGAAAGCACAGACACCCTGTTCAGGTAAATGACCATACTTATCCCTCATTTCTGTCACTCATATCAACTCATATACTCAATGTCTCTTGTTCCCCATAAAATGATCTTTTAAAATAGTGATGAGAAAACCAGCTCAGAACTAATACCATGTTGATTCATTTGTGTTCATTCTTGATCACCAAATTGGAACACTAGGGAATTCCTGGGATGGGGATCCTCTCCCAGAGTTGCAAGATCAGGGCTGGGTTGGTTTACATCAGCAAAGGGAAGGAAACAATTTGAAAGTCCTCCTACTATACTGCTAGCTCTCAGGGTGGAGCCCCAGAAAAGGGAAGTGCCCCAGAGCAGGTATGAGTGTCCTGGGATAGTTGGGTGGCAATGACAGCATTTGGGACAATATCATCATTTGATAGTACTGGGCCAAATACTTTGAACCCTGGATATTATTTCATTTATACATATGTGCTGATGTACAATTTCAAACAGAAAGTTAGAATGGTTGCCCAATGTCCAAAGTCTATGTCTGTTGATTGTGAGCCCCAGTGTCTGGCCCTTGTTCCTCACCACTAGATTCCATGGCTTCCATGAACCAACTCCAGGGCAGAGTGAGATATGCCTAGGTAGATTTGTAGCATCCCCCTTTGTGTAATGAGATCATTGTGTGATGTTGCTGTGTCTTTAGTGTCTACCTAAAGAATGTAGAGAGAACTAGTGTTCATGCAGTTGTACTTAAAATACTGTCTGGCAATTCACAGGTCATGATTTATCTCTCTATCTCTCCATCATATTCATCTATCCATTTGTTTATTTGTATCAGCTTTATTGAAGCATAATTGACAGATGAAAATCATCACATATTTTAGTGTAACATTTGGTAAGTCTTTACATACCTATACACATGTGTAACCATCACCACCACACTGATAGTGAAATCACCAAATTTTCACTCATTACTCTATAATTTCTGCCTTTCACTCATTCCCTTCTCTCCAGAAAACAATTAAGCTTTTTTTTTAAAAAGAAAGTTTTGATAATATATAAATCATATACCATAGGGTATATCTATTTAAAGCATATAATTGAATCATTATTGTTTTATACAAAAATATGTGCTACTGACACCAGAGTCTATATTAGAATATTTTCATTAATGCATAAAGGAAAACAATGCACTCTACCTAACATCCTCCTATCCTTCTACCTCCCAATTAGCTTCAATAAACAATAAATTTACTTTTTATCTCTTTTATTATCCCAAATCTTGGCTTTAATATGAAAGGAAATAAATTATATTGTAATTAATGGCTGGCTTCTTTCAGTTACAGTATTGTTTTCAACATTCATCCATGTGACAGTAAGTACCAATACTCCATTTCTATTTTAGAACAAAATAAATTATTTGTGTGACCTTCATACAAGACAACATTCTAACTTTAACCACTTTCATGTGTACAATTGAGGGCTAGCTATACATTGAATTCACAATTTTATGCTAGAATCATTAACAAAAATTACCAAAATTTTTCATCACATCAAAGAGAATGTTTGAACCCATTAAGAATTCACTTCCCATTCAATCCTGAATCTAGTAACCTCTAATCTATTCCTTGTATCTGTGAATTAGCATGTTCTAGACCTTCCATGTAAGTGAAATCATACAATACTTTTCCCTTTGTATTTGACCTATTTAAATCAAATGCACATTTCAATGTTCATCCATGTTATCCCATGCATCTTCCTTTTGTGCAAGGGACTGATATTAATTGTGTGCATCCATTTGTTTATCCATTCATCTGTTGATGGAAATTTGTATTGCCTACAACTTTTAGCTCTTGTAAATGCTGCTATGAACTTTGCTGTACAAATATATATTTGAATCCATGTTTTCAGTATTTGGGATATATACCTAGCAATGGAATTGTAGGTTCATATGATAGTCTTTTCTTTAATAATTTGAGGACACTTCAGGTCTCTTTTTCAGAGTCTTGATTAATTAACAATCCCACTGACATTGTAATAGAGTTACAATTTATCCATATCCTCTCAAATACTTGTTGCTATTGTAATTTTTTATTCTACCCTTCCTTGTTGGTGCAAAATGATAATTTATTGTAGATTTGATTTATATTCCCATGACTAAAATCATGCAACACTATTTTCATTTACTTTTTAACCATTTGTACATCTTCTTTGCACCATTTTTTGTTGAGATGTTAGTAATTAAAATTCTGGATACAAGTCCATTAATATATGTATGGTTTATAAATGTTTTCTCCCATTCTATTGGTTCTACCTTTACACTCTTATTCTTTATTCCCTTAAATCACTTTTTATTGATTTTGATAACATAAAATTTAGCTACTTGCAAATTTGCTAGATTGAGTCTCCCAGGGGAAAGTTCACTATTGTATTGCATGCTTTTCCTGCAGAATTAGGGAGAACCCCTCCCCCAAAAAACAGCACAAAACATGCAAAGCAAACTAACAAAACTCATCTCCCTAAGTGGGTAGAGGAAGAGCACTCATTGTAGAAATACACCCATGGCAACCTTCCTATCTCCACTATAAAACAAAGAATTAACATGCCTGTGGAAAGTGAAAAAAAAACAGTCTTCTGTTGGAAAACTGTAAATTATCAAAATGTACTAAACATGCTAAAAATTGATGTCACAGAGCAAAGAAAAATCTTAAAATCTCAAGACTGTGGTGCTAATAAAGATAAATAGGACCCAAATTAAGACCTAATTGAGTTCAGTATCAACAGATGACATATATGTTATTAAGAAGATGAAACTGGTAATTGTTAATAAATTTCTAAACTCTGAGTGTGATAAAGTTGCTAGAGTGACTCTCACATGGGCTGTATCCATACTGTCTTGGAGGCTTTTTCTCCAAAATTAGGGAGAATACACCAAAAACTCCAAAGAACAAAACAGAACAAAGCAAAACAAAAAATAGTAATATTTTGGAAGAGGGATAGCAATTATTGTGGAAATGCACCCACAACCATCCCCTTAGTTCCATTACAAAACAAAACAATTATTCTGCATGAGTAAAGCAAATGAAACAATATCCTATGGGCACTGGTTGGATCCAATGGAAAGTGGAAGGAAACAGAGTTCATCATGGAACATATGTCAAAAACCCACCCTCCTTCACTAAGGAATAAAAGCCTGAAACCACAGATGAAGTTCTCTGAAATAGGTAGCTAAAGACTATGCAGCTTAGTCAGCAATATCTAGGAAAATACATAATCAATACCAGGGAAGGGAAGAAATACATGACAGGCCAATCATTGCCTCAGAAGGAGGGACAGGGGCACTTGGATGATATTCCCATCACTGTCCATCCTGCTTATATTCCAGCTACTCCCCTGACATCTTGTATTCAGAGATTGACAAGTATCCAGGTAATCTTCAGGAGACTGTCATGTTCTGAAAGGCTGTCCCTGCCCCTGTGCTGCATCCAATGGGCATACTGGGACCTGCAAACCTGGGAACAGGAGCTCTCTTTCTTTAACAAAGATCACACTGAGGAGAAAGCTGTTCCCCTCATGGAGATGCAGAGCAGGAAGGAGGCACTTGAAGGCAGGCTCTGCTTCCCAGAATGTGCTGGAACATGAGGTCAAGCATCTGATTAGGTCAGTCCTCCCTGTCAGGACCCTCAGGTCAGCTCTGCCTTTGGAAGCCTGTGGATGTGCAGGGAGGATTAGTGGGTCACAAGTTCTCTCTGATGACCTGACCTGTCTCAAAGACAACTATTAGAGGAGCTTAATATTATACTTATAGAGAACATTTGATGATGTTAAGGAAAAAGAATATGTGGCAAATGATTGATTGGTAGAGGCATGAAAAAATTAAAAGAAAGGCTTTAATTAAATATAAATGTATCAGGAATGCTATTTGGATTTTAAAATGATGCATTGTTTACCTTCTATTTTTAATCTTACCTATCTATTATATATCGAAAAGCTGTGTGAATGATACAATGATGGCGTTTTATGTAATAGAATCATAATTTATAGAGGACTTAATATATGTGCAAGAAAGTGGTCTTTGATACTACATGGGAAGGAAAGAACAGAGTAAGGCACTTGAGTGCCTCTCCTAGATAAGGCCAGGCTTTCCAATTCCATCTCCTTCCATTTGAGGACATGGGACTCTTCATGATGGAGGGTGGGGGGTTAATTTGCCTGGGCAGTCTCAGAAATGTGAGTTAAGTTTAGGGAAATAACTTCAAAGAGAAGTTAAATGCAAGTTTTTTTTCACATTTTCAAGTTTCTTCACAAGGCAGGAGTGAATTCCCACAATTTACACGCAATTTTATATGATATATATGTATGAATGTATTTAAACTTACATTTCCTAATATTAAAAGAAAGGTTCTTAGTGTGAATCTTGGCTACATCATAGTACTGCTTAGAAAAGTTGCAGTGACTGTTCTTTGGGGGTTACATAATGTGAAGGAAGAAGAGGGAACCTAAGGCAAGGATAGGAAACTCCTCCCCAGCGTCCCTCTGAATGAGTTCCTGGTGTTGGACCCTCATTTCCACCTGGTTGTCATGAGCCTCCTCTGAAGCCCAGCCACCTCCTGTGCCCTGTAGGGGAGATTTTTGTCTGGGCTTACAGTGTTTTCCCCTCACTGTGTCTCTCACACAATAATACCTGGCAGTGTCCTCAGTTCTCAGGCTGCTCAGTTTTAAATAAACTTCATTCTTGGAGGTGTCCCTGGTGATGATGAGTTGGGACTGAGGAGTTGGGTTATAGTTTGTGCTTCCAGTACTAATTTCCATGCCAACTCACTCCAGTCCTTGGCCCGGAGTTTGGCAGATCCAATGTATATAATAACCAGTTAAAGAGACACCAGAGAATTTGCACGTGAGGGACAGGGTCCGTGATGGCCTCCTCAGGTCAGGTCCTGACTCCTTCAGCTGCACCTGGGACAAGGACACCTGAGTATGAGAAGAACAGTGAGCCCTGTGCTCAGATGCATCATCCCCATCACCTTAATGTCTGAATCCCTGAGATATCCACACATGGGAGCTGCCACCAGAAAGAGGAAGAACCACAAGGGTTTCATGTTCTGGAAGATGAGGTCTATGAGTCCCAGGAAATATTATTCAAACTGAAGAGGAACCTTAATTTAAGTAAATGTTTGCTCTGTTTTTCTCTGTTCACCCATGTGTTGATTTGCACCTGAAAGGCAACTTTGTATGTAAAATAAAAGGGGATGAGGGGAGGTACTTGTATTAGGGCCACAATAAGAGGAGGATGCTGGCTTAGCCCTTGGAGAACACAGTCTTCTCCCAGGGGTACCCCTTACCAAACTCAAATTTTCTTTACTTCCAGGCAGGTAATGTGTTGAATGGGGAGTCAGATGTGGTCAAGGATCAAGAATGTCTCTGGGAAAATGTTCATTGTGCCCTTAATTCCAGGGATCATATGTCTATATGTGTGTGTCTGTTTACATACATATCTATTATATATATAGAATATATAAAATATATATATTCCTTGACAAAGTTGATTATAACAGATTCTGTTTTATTTTTGAATTATCAATCAAGAAAAGGATGTTTGGCACCACTTTCTCCACTTTATTGATGTCATTCCTCAGTGGCAACTTCATGTGTGAAATTTATGTAAGTTGTCAGAGCTGTTATATATTTTCATTACTCCTATTAGTGATATAATCCCCTCTGGGAGTCAAAAAAGACCAGTGTGTGCCTTCCTTCTGACCACCATGACTGCCCAACCACCACTTGCTCTGGCCTTGTCATGACATGTCACACCTGTGCCACTGGGGCAGGTGAGCCCCACTCACCATTGGGCTCCTCACCTGAACATTGACTGACTTTGATCTGCTCATCTCTGCATATGTCCTTCTACCTTATTATTACATTAACAGAACTTGAAAGCAACATATTACAACCTGGCTAATCAATAATATTAGTTAAAATTTAAATAATAAACTTAGTAAGACCTTCATCTCTGGCCTGGTTCCAAGCTGGTGAGGCAGCAACTTGAGGTGAAAGGGAATTGGCCTGGACACTAAAGTTACCAATGTTTATGGCAGGATTTGGGGATTCAGAAGATAATAAGGCAAGTTCCAAGGGTAGGTCCTGGTACATAAGGCACTCAGAAAGTCCATGCCTAGAGGTGTTGTCAGGGGAGATATAGGCAAGAAAATGAAATCCACATGTGGTGTGAATTTTGTCACTGTGAAAATATTGTGCTGAAGGTCAAAGTGCATTTTTCATTGGTGACATGTTTCCACATCTTCCTCTTCAGTGCATTTGTTGTGAGGTTGACATTGAGTTACATTTATTCACATGGATGAACTTCTGTGTATATTGTGTTTCACATAATAATATAGCTTTTATTTATAAAATTCCATGCATTAATGAAATTTCATTGATCTTCTGTCTTAAGCCACGTGGCAGAGTCATGACCAGGTTTACCTGATCCTTCTCATAAGATGAATAGAGAAGTCATAAGAAGAAAACCTGGATGCTCCCTTATATTCCCACTGCACATACTCCTGCTGCAGTTATCTACTCTACACACTCCTGTTGCCCCCTGCATCTGGCCCTGTACTTGGTTTTCCTGAGTTCCTCTGCACCTGTCTCTCATCCTGGTCCCTGGGATGAGTGCTTCTGACTTCCACCTACCCCTGTCCCTGATATTTTGGCTCCATTATTATGAGTTTCTCTTGAATTGGGCCTTGGCCTTGTTGTTCCTGATCTCCCCGTGCAACAATCCTAGTCCCCTGGTATCCATGTTGCTTAGTGCTCCCTGTATTTGCCTTGGCTCTGGACACTAGGCTCCATGGTCCTGATCTCTCCCTCCACCTGCCCCAGGTCCTGTCCTATGGACACAATAGTACTGTGATAGCACCTATACCTTGTCCTGTCACCTGGTCTCAGTAGTCCAGCCCTCTCCTTCCTCCTGACCCTGGTTCACAGCCCTGGTTCAATGATCCTGAGCTTCCCTTGTACCTGCCCTATACCTGCACCTTAGCTTTGTGGTCTCAAGCCTCCCCTCACCTGCCCCTTCTCCTGATCCCTGGCCTGCATGTTCCTGACTTCCCCTTGCAACTACCCTGGACCTGCTCCCTGAAATCAGTATTCCTGAGAGTCCCATGCAGTCAATTCTGCTGGTCATGTACAGAACTGAGGCTTGGGCTCCTACATTCTTCCCTCAAATGTGGGTCTCACACAGCACATCTTCTATTGTCTTGACCATTCAAGATGTTGGTTGTAGGTGGCAGCTGGAGCTGTCCTTGGAAGAATCCTGGCCATGGATGGCTGACCTACAGTTGTGGTCAGTGTGGCTGTTATAGCTGTTCAGCATCTGCTGCCCCTTGACAGGCTCCTCTGGTTCCAATACAGCCTGTAGGCATCAATGTGGATCACTACTCTCAGCTGCTGGACTCTGCAGACATCCACAGGAACACTGATTCCTGGCCAGAATAACTGATCACTGGTAGAGAAGAGGAAACACAGACCCTGAGAGGAAACTCCAGATGACAAAAGCCACCCTCCTCTGCCTTTGTCTGCACATGATCCTGGCTCAGTGTAGTCCTGAGCACCCCCTGGAAGCCACTCTGCAGGGGAGATTTGAATCTGGGTTCACACTGCCTCCCTTCACTGTGTCTCACTCAGTAATATATGGCCACATCCTGGGCTCTCAGACTTCATTTACAGACACAGCATGTTATAGACCTTTCCTTTGAGATGATGGACTTGCCCTTCATTGAGCCTGCTTAGTGTAACTTAATTTCATCATCCATACCCCTCTTGAGGCCCTGTTGGAACCAGCCCATCCAGTCACTATTGAAGGTGAATCCTTAGAGATATCCAGGAAAGCATCAGAGACCCCCAGGCATTACCTAAGTCTCCCCCAGATTCCAAGATCTGCACCCCATATTGGACACCTCGAGGCACAAAACATCCTGGGAAGAAAACTGGTACACAATGTCAGTCTTCCTCTCACTCATATGTACTCCCATAATATTTATTTCTATCCATAAAGTTCCTTTTAAACTTGCAATAATATAAACCCAGTTAAGCTCAAACCCTGCAGTGAATCATGTGTGATCAGTTCCTATCACTGAAGGGGATTACCTGGGAATCCCAGGGCTAGAACTCCTCTCCCAGAGCTGCAGGGTCAGGGCTCAGCAGTTTTAATCAGCCAAGGGAGAAGCCCCATTTGCATTTCCTCCTACCATATAGCAAGGACTAGGTTTGGATGCCTTAGATAGTTCCCAGAGCAGATATGAGTGCCCTGTGTAAAATGGGTGGCAATGATTACATTCCGGAAACTGTGATTCCTTATTATATGGTTGTGCTGACCTACCCTCTTATATCAATCATTTTATTTCATTTTTATAAAAGTACACTAAACATAGAAATAATTATCAAGGTTACCTCCATTTCACAGATGTAAATCTGCAAACAGAATAAGAAAGGAGTTGAGTAACATGCCTATGAGCACATACCTGGTAATTGTGAGCCCATGTCTAGACCTGGGCTGCAGGCCACTGGACCCAAATGCCTCCCTGAACCAGCTCCAGGACAGAGAATGAGGTTTCCACCCCCACACCTGCCTTTGTGTAACCAGCCAACTCTGTTGTGGCTGCATTCTAGGGTTTAGCTGAATGATGTGGAGAGGACCAGGTTTCAGGAAATTTTTTCAGTAGTCTCTGACACATTGTGTCATTATTTATGCCTCCATCTCTCTCTCCATACCAATATATCTACTTTTAAAAACTATTGTTGAGCTGTATATGATTAACTGCATAAAAACTATTAAATTCTTTATGTACTTTCCTGTATGAACACTTATGCAACCAGCACCCCAATTAAGATAGTGTGCAAATCCAACACCCCTAAATTTTTTCTCTTGTCTTTTGTAATTCTGACCTTCCACCTCTTCCAACCTCCCATGTCCACAGGTATTCATATTCTTTATGTTACATTGGATTAGTCCACATCTTCCAGAATGTTTATAAATGAATCATAAAGTATGTGCTTTTCTTTCTTTACCTTCTTTCACTTAGTATAATTTTGGTAATCCATCCATATTCTTGTGAACACCAAGCATTCATTATTTTAATGCACAGTAGTGTTCCTAGAATTCCAAGATAAGCAAACACCCAAGGCATTTATCTACTCACCTGCTGATATATATTAGAACTGTTTCTAGTTTCTAGCTATTATAAAGAAGTCTGATAATCAGAAAAAAATGGCCTTTATTATTACTACAACAACAAAAATAACAAAAACTGGAAAAACTGCAATGTAACTAATTGACCTCAATGTGTCAGGTAATTGAATTCACTGGACAAACAACAGATTTGTAAGCTGGAGAGAGGCAGATGCCTGCAGGGAGAAACAAGACCCAAATCTTAGATTAC